>ML791703.1:140578-157657 GCA_009831015.1 Picea engelmannii | reverse complement strand
ATTAAAATAAACTTTACAGGACCTTGCTTCATGTGTTAAAATATGCAAGATAAACTTATGTGTTAAGTTCATGTATCTTCTTGTAAATGCTTATGTGTGAGGATATGTTCTTTTAAATGGTTAAATATGTATTTTCAATAAATACATATCAACATAACTTGCAGCAAATAAACCATCAAACTCAGAACAATCACAACATGATAAAGGAGTTCACCCCCCTACGGGCTACATCTCCTTGAGCCTCCATAATGGACTTGGCTCTCTGGGATTAATTAGTCAAAAATTATTTTACAAGTTGCTTCTCAACTCCAATGGAAAAACAGACTGTACCATTGATATCAAAACACATAAAAACCCCAAAAATGACTAATAGAACTCTGAAAACGGATCATGGCTCATCCGGGCATGACCTCTTCTACATGTGGCCATAAGCTTCCCTGAGCTTCTCTTTGGCAAAAACACCTATAAAAGTCCTCAACGGCCTCTGAAACCTGTCCCAATGTGTTCATATCATAAAAATTAGCCAAAAATGATTATTCAATCACAGAAAAAAAACATAGGCTCACCAAACCATGTCCTCCATCAAAGAGGGCTTCAAGCTCCCTGGAGCTTGCTAAAACTTCATTGGTGAAAAAAATGCATAAGAAGTCTTCAAATGGCTGTGAAAACGGCACCAATGGATCCAGCACGTCCAAAAACCCCTAGCTGGGCTTTTACGGCACCTCAATCGGCCAAACGATGAAGAAGTTAGGCCTCCACCATTTTCCTCCTTCAAGCTTTGCTGGAACTGGCTCTACAAAATGCACCTTTGTGTGCATAAACCAAGAACACGCTCCAAAACACGCGTTAAAACCTAGCTCCGAGAGGTTCCGAAAAATGGTCCAAACTGTAGGACGGTTAACGGAACTAATACCCCCCAACCGTCAAGCCATGGGGCATATGAACCCATAGGACCACACGCTTTTAAAAATGGGCTCCGTTCCATATCAAATAATGAAATGACACTTGGCGGGAGTTATTGGTTACATAACGGTTTGAAACCACATATGAAAACGTGTGCATACACCATATTATATGGCTGTTGGTCACATATAAAACAACGTAACCACATATAATCACCTGCGCGTATAACATATGGTTTTAATGGTATGGATAGAACCATGGATTACAATATTTAAATAAATCCGTTGTATAAACCCACGCGAAAAACGGTGGTCACATGTTAAATGGTGCGCGACCAAGGGCTGGGGCTAAGCCCCGGCCCGGTCGCGGCCCAAACCATACCAATATGCTAATTGAAATACAATCCGTTCCATTAATATACCAAGTAACACATGGTGGCGCATTGGCTAGCGGAGGTTGGTGAAGACTTGGGCGGACATGGAGGTCACCGGTTCGAATCCGGTTGGCTCCACATAATTTTGATAATCAAACCAAATAAGCAAATATGGGGTGCCACGTGGTAGCCCGTGACTGGGCCACGTGGCACCCAATCATTTGCCAAAAACCATGCCACATGTCAAGATATTATTCACCCAAATGTCAGCCACATCAACTCTGCCACGTCAGTGTACAGATGTACGTCCCTGCCACGTCATCCTGTACGGACCGTACGGACTGCCCAGTCAGCATTTTTTTTACCTGTTTGACTTTCCGAACAGATCGCTATATCTTTTGCTCCCGACGTCCGTTTGAGACGAAACGAGTTGCGTTGGGTTCGTGACGACGAGGGCTACGCTCACATCCGATTTGAGGCAATTCCGAGAACATTGATTTTTGAGGTAAAATTTGACCCCTGGTCCAGATTTTGATCAATACCTAAGCTAAGATTGGTTTGAAGAGCCCTATAAAAGTTGCTAAATTTTAATTAGCGTTTGATTTTAGGTTGTTCTTACTCAAAGGAGTGGTCGTGAAACTGATGTCATTTTGACTCGACTCTTTAAACCATGCAAGAGGAAAATGAAATGCAAGAAATTCAACTTTGATAAAAACTAGCTACAGGAAGGAGCAAGAGGTTTTAAGCATAGAAATAATTTCTTGATAGATTACTATGTGTGAAGTACTACAAAATGACCCAAATTTTAAAAATACCATGCAAATATCATAGTTTAGTTAGTACACCTATACAACATTGAATCAAATGTCATCATTTCTAACATAGTAAACTTTTATGATTATAGAGACCACCATACACATCTTGAATACTCATAAGGATCAAGGGGGATTCACCTTGTTGATACAACATCCATGCAACATGCATCCCACATTTTCACGCAGCTCCATCCATTCCTACATGATGCATCATCCAACTTCCATTGCTTGAAGAGGTGGAAGAACTAGAAGGGGATGAAGCTTATAGACCAAAAGACTACCAATGGAGATGTGTGGTTCAATTCTAAATGGACCAATAATAAAGAAGGTTCTCTATAATGGTTTTTTTATTTATTTATGTTCAATTTTAGTGCTCTAAGATACAATTTTACAGGGTTTAAGGCCTTCAAAAAAACCTCCTTTGCAAGTTTGGCCAAAATCCTATTATTTTTCCTTAGAAATGTTTATGCAGGCAGAGCTAAGAATGTAGTGAAGGGAAGTTCATATCTTTGCACTTTTCACTTTTCATCTACAAGCAAAAGGATAAGGAAAAAGGGTGACATGATGTAAAGGCTACGGGGAAGGCTGATGCACATAGCATAAATCACATAAAAAGTAAGGGGATATGTTAAGTGCAAAAGAAAGTGAAGTGGAGTGTTGATGTGGAGCTATATACCAATGTGGATGCAAAGGTATATACTATGGGGTTTGAAAGCAAAGAGGCATGCCCTCTACACTTCACATTAGTACTATTGTGGGGCAAAAATAAGCTTGGTGACTAGGAGAAAGTACAACAACACCCTCTGCAATGTGGTTGAGTGAAAACTAACAACTATGGATGTATATATATGGATGTGGCTCAATCCAAGTCATATACATGCGAGGTACCATTCATGTACATGCTCAATCCAAGTCATATACATGATAAATCCAAGTTGAAGAATAAGATAAGAATAACATTCTCCATTGGCCTTGTGTAAACCATTCCATTTGGTATTTGTTGCACTAAGTGTAAAGAAAAATGTTGGAGAATTATAAGATGTAAGTTAGGTATGAGCTATTTGTTACCTCTTTATTACCTTTTATTTTAAGTGAGGGTGCACTTCAGTGAGGGTTCTCAAGCTAAGAGGAAGGACACACTTGTTGAGAGACGGTGTACAAGTTCAACAGCAGGCACAAATCTTCAAGAGAGGCTAACACTTGCTTAGATAAAGTTCCCTAAACCTTCGAAGGGAAGTTAACTGATCTCTAAAGGAATTTGACATGAGAAGGCATATACACTAACTATAGCTCCAATATTAGAATCCACCAAGATAGTTTGGGCTTCGATGTCATGAAAATACATAGATATGATGCAAGATATAAAAGGATCCTAAAGGTGAATGTGTTATCAATTCGTACATGTTATATTATAGTATAGCACATGTTATATTATAGTTATCTACTAGGGGCCCTTACAAGGGTATTTTTCCATGGCTCTGACTGTTTGGTCTCAGACCAAGAACCCTAGGAGTGCACTGGGGGCCCTAGATCTCATCTAGGGTATTTTCCATCCTCTCGGAGAATGGCTCTTGTAGTCTTGTAGCTGCTTTAAATTCAACACTGATAATGTACTTTGAGAAAACACCCAGATGTTCTCATCTACCAGTATCTCCATGGGCATGATACTTGGCAATCATTTCAACAGTTGAGGCAAAGTTGTTACCCCTGAACTTTAGAGGATGAGAACAGTTGCATTATTAGTAGCCTCATCATTAATCATAAGCATAGATGTTATTAGGACTTCCATGTCTCTGAATTATTAGAGCATCTTTGTTGGATGTCAGAATTTGTTAGTGTTGCAAAACATCTTAATGGGAGAAGTTATAAGCTATGTCATTATGGGGTAGCATATTTTGGGTTAACTTTATTTAGATTGAAAGAACTGCCTACTCTTGTCCAAAAAGGGGATGCTATCTATATTGATTAATATTACTATAGGTCCTAGAATTTTATAGAGAATAGTGATGTATACAGATTTGCTGAGGTTTTAAGAGAGATTCTGAGTGGAAGAAAAGAATATGGCATGGATTTTGATCCATCCAACACTATCAAATGGGCAGTGCCCCTGATCATCCAGGCAATAGTTATTCTAGATGGCAGTTTGGATTTATAATTAAATATAGAGCCTCTGCTAAGATAAGAATGGATGATGCCCGCACAGGTGTAGACGGATTGGCAAGTGCCATGTAAATGGAAGGAAATTTGTAAAAGAGGTCTCATGTTTGATTCTCACACGGATTTACTCGTGCACCATTCTTGCGGGTTGGGTGGTTGCACCTGGGGTTATAGTGGTAGCCGACGGGTATCGACCCCGTGTCACGCAAGTACGAGAACCGCCCATTGTCGATTCCCCCAGTACAAAAAAAATAAAAAGATAAGAATGGATGATATTGCAGAGCTTTCTGTTATGAATGACCCAAACAAAATACTAACCATGTCAAAAGTGGTTGCATGGGTGGAGAAACTCATCAAAACTATCTCTTACTTATGTTTTTATATCTATAATTATGATCATTCTTAACAAATTAAAGATTCTTGCTAGAAAAAATATTTTCCCTCAAAGGAAAAGCCAACTGTGGTGCTTTTGTCTAAAATTCAATTTCAATATGCATCTCATCTACCTAAGAATCTCTTGCTTACCTGTGGAAATTATGGAGCCAATGAATGGAATATTATAAACCTAGGGCAGGATGACCAGTGTGAGACCTCTATGCCTTGTATTTGTCCCATGATCAGCTTAATGATTCTATACCAGAAGAAGTTTTTCATCCCCAGAAGATAACTCAGTTGATGTTATTAGAAAACGATTTTATTTAGACCAAAACCAGCCATGGTTGGTAATTGAGAATCTCTGCTTGTGTTTCAGAGAAAATCAATTGACTAGAAGAATTCCTTCATAGTTAGGTCGGCTCCAAACCCTAGTATCCTTGGAGCTCTATACAAATCATTTAACTGGACCTCTTCCTCTAGATATTGGGAACAATACATCTCCATAGCTTCTCAATGTTCACAATAACTGTCTGACAGCTACAATCCCAATTGATCTTGGTTATCTCACTAATAAAGAGCAGCTACATATCAGTGAAAATTACTTAAAGGTGAAATTATATCCCTTTTGGAGAAACTGAAATACTTCAATAAGATGAGTCTTTGCAATAATATTTTATCTGGTAACATTCCCCAAGCATTGAAGAATTGCCAAAAGCTGGGATTGCTTGATTCGAGCTGTAATACAATAATAGTCTTTCTTCTTCCATCTCTTCTGTAATAGGATCCATTACTAGCCTGGAAAACAATCTCAACCTTATATTGAATTCATTTATTTTCCATATCCCTTAGGAAATTTACTTTTTAACACAACTACAATCATTGGACTGTTCACAAGAATATTAAAGTCTGTGGGGCAATTACAAGCTTGACTTATTTGAATGTTTCTCTGGCCCACTTCCTGCAACACTCTTTTTTTAGAACCTTAACAAAGAGTTCTTTCATGGGCAATGTTGGCGTTTGTCAGTCCCTTGATAGTCCCTTCAGTATGGTCATAGCTCTCTTTCTAAATGATATTTGAATGGGTCTTCTTGATTCTAGTTCTATTGTGGAATGAATCACATTTTAATATAAATGAACAGTTTTCATGGGAATCACCTAGTAATATTCACATGTTAAATATGTTTGATTAGTAAAAAACTAAGATTAGAGAATCAATATGAAGTTGGGTTGTGGGGCCCATAGTTTTATGCATCTTCCAATTTATTGGAGCTAAATCCTTAATCTGATTAAGATTAAAAAGCTTGGCCTTTTATTAATGTTAGAGTTTCCAAATAAAGTTTACAAGAGTGTTTATTCTTTGTGGCATTAGGTTTGCAATCATCCATATTTATTTGAAAGAAATGAAGGCCGCACATTCTTGCACTTTGGGCGAATCCCAAACTCTCTTTTATTGCCTCCTTTTGGAGAATTGGAAGAAATACACTATGTTGGAAGTCGAAACCCTATCTCATACAAGGCAACAAATCTAAACCTATTTTCTATTTATTGGTGGACTAACTATAGTAATGATGATGGTTATATCATATATGAAATTATATTAAATTCCTTTTTCATTTACAACACTCATATCATGCACATGATTTTCAGGTTCCCAAGTCGATTTACAGAGAGTGTACCCAAAGCCTACCTACTTCATGCACTGGATCAGCTTAGGGGTTTCAGCAGAAGTTTACCTTCTTTTCTGTTTAACAATTGAGGGTGTACAAGAATAAGCATTGTAATATTTGTATAACAACAAGCCTTATTTATTTTTAGTATATCAGATCTAGTTTCATAGGATATGGAACTTGTTTGTAAAGGCTATAAAGCCCATGACTTTTAAGAAAGGAAAGGTTCGACTTGGAGGGACCTAAATGGAAAGATGGCATGGAAATTTTATCACCTACTGTAAAAATTCTCAAAATTTGTGTTGAACTGTAAACCATTGAAGTTCATGACCTGACTCCATTTTTCCCAATGGCTCTTTTTGTGGTCTCAATCAAAAACTCAAAAACAAATCGTGTTCTGCATAACTAGCCTAAGTATCCTATTCCAAACCAATCTAAATATCACAAAGATATCCCTCTATGAGTCTTGGAGGGCTATATCCCTGACTCCAAGCGGTTTTTTGGTTACCCCTACTAGTTTCCTCCTCAACCTAGGAAATTACAAGGTGATAACTGCGTCAACCAAATTGTGTACTTTGAAAGAAAATTAGGGTTTATGGTTTACATGATGAATTGATGATGTAAAAAAGTGGGTGTGTCAGTCAAATTTGAGTCCAAAAACCCTCCCATATTGTTAAGGCATGTCAATAGTCTATCCATGAAAAATTTCAGTGCATACATAAATTGTTTGAAAAAATTTCAACGTTGGCCCCATTCGCAGGTCATTGTTTCCAGTGTCTAGTCCTCGTACAATTTCCGTTCCTTGTTCCTTGTACTGTGTTCCTCATTCCTTGTTCCTCATTCCTTTTTCCTCATTCATCATTCCTTGACCATGGTGTAGTCCCCAAGATCCATTATTTTTGTACAAAACATACTAATTCCATAAAATGTCCCACACAAAGACCAAATTAATATCCGCTACATAAGTATTTTGCCTTTTTTCAATGACTATGTAACGAATCTCAAGTCTAAGAAGATTCAAATAGGACCTAAGAATCTTAAGTTATTTCCTTAACCATGGGTGACATAACACTATCATTCAATAGTAAAATTGTTACATTTCATTGTAAGGCATCATGTGTACTGAGGGCTTGATCCACCACAAAGGAAACATACCAAGAATATTTTTCTTACGAACAAGATATGGTACTATCCATTTTGAGTTTTACATAGAGATTTTTCTTATAGAATACACTACATTTCACCATAATATAAGCCCTGCACTCCTTTCAAACCATGTAACACCATTCAAATTAGACACAATATTCTTGTGACGAATTAGCTATACTGTCGAGGAACGTTTTTCGGCGATAGTATAGCAAATTCGTCACAAGATTATTTACATTCATCTCTCTTGAGACGATATCAAATGATGCTTGGTTCATTTTATATTTGGTTTATCAACTTGAAATCTCAATTTGATACTTTGCAAGCTAGTTGGACCTTTAGTCAAATACAAATATGAAACTTGGAATCATTAACATATCTACTAGAACATATGAAAAATAGGGTTTATGGTTTCCATGATGAATTGATGATGGAAGAAAGTGGGTGTGTCAGTCAAATTTGAGTCCAGAAACCCTCCCATATCGTTAAGGCATGTGAATAGTCTATCCAAGTCAAATTTCAATGCATACAGATACAGTTTGAAAACATTTCAACGTTGGCCCCATTCACATGTCATTGTTTCCCACCTCTAGTATCTTGATGGTATTGATTAATAAATCAATGAAATAGAGGGATTTTTCATCACAACTATGACGCAGATACATTGTATATACATTAATGTAGAACCTAAAAGAAAAATGAAGAAAGACTGACGAAAACCTAAAACTTACGTCAACCAAATTGTGTACTTTGAAAGAAAATTAGGGTTTATGGTTTACATGATGAATTGATGATGGAAGAAAGTGGGTGTGTTAGTCAAATTTGAATCTATAAACACTCCTGTATTGTTAAGGCATGGAAATAATCTATCCATGACAAATTTCAGTGCATACATAAACTATTTGAAAAAATTTCAACGTTGGCCCCATTCCCAGGTCACTGTTGTCGATGTCTAGTCCTCGTACAATTTTCATTCCTTATTCCTTGTTTTGTGTTCCTCGTTCCTCGTTCCCCATTCCATGACCATAGTGTAGTCTCCAATATCCATTATTTTTGTACAAAACATACTAATGGCATAATATGTCCCACACAAAAACCAAATTAATATCCGCTACATAAGTCTTTTGTCTTTTTTCAACGACTATGTAGCGAATCTCAATTCTAAGAAGATTAAAATAGGACCTAAGAACCTTAAGTTCTTTCCTTAACCATGGGTGACATAAAACTATATTTCAATAGTAAAATTGTTACATTTCATTGTAAGGCATCATGTGTATTGAGGGCTTGAGCCACCACAAAGGAAACATACCAAGAATATTTGTCTTATGAACAAGATATGCTACTATCCATTTTGAGGTTTGGCATAGATATTTTTCTTATATAATTGTTGGCCCTTGGTTATGGAAGCAAACGAAGATCAAGAAAGAAAAGGAAAAATGTGAATTGCAAGGAAGACACAATGACTATTACTGGGTCGAAGTAAGAAAAAAAGAAGAAAAGAGGGAGTGAAGTAAGAGAAAGAAAGACGTTGGACGACGAGATCGAGGATGACAGATCAGCAAAGAATATGGATTGTGGACAAATCAGTAAGAGGAAAAATCTACCTTTGGATGCTTTGGAGCACCGCGGGAGAAGGAAGGAAAGACGGGTTGGTGAAGCCCTGAAATCGCGGGTCAATTTGACCTAGGGTTTTAGACACCTAGGGTTTTGGTATATAGGGTTTCGACACTTAGGTCTCGGCCTAAGGCTATGGGTGAGCTATTTTAACATATAAATAGAGGTCTAAAGGATCTGGGATGGGTTGTTGTTGTTGTTGTTGTTGATGATGTTTGTATTGTCGTTCTAGTTTTATTATTGGTGTGAGAGATTATTATTGTGTGAAAGAGAAGTATTGAGTGTAGAGAATTTTGGTATTGTAAGATCTTCATCTAGGTGTGGAGATCAACCCTGCAACTGGGTGCACAGGGGGGGTGAGAAATAAAGGATAAGAAAGAAGATCTGCTAGCTGAGAGTGTAGACAAGAACTGTATGCTTCATCTTAATATATTATAAAGAACAGTTATGTGGATGTATCCCTAGATATAGGGTGGACCACGTATATCTTGTGTTGTGTGTGTGATTGATTCTCTGTTCTTTGTCATTTGATATACTGCTATTTGTGTTACTGTGTTAGATCTGACAGATAGTTGTGTAGAGTAGATATGAACTGGTAAATGATATATAAATGATGTATTTCTATTGTATTAGATCCACTTGGTATTCCCTTTGGTTGTATACATATCTGTCATGCAACCCCCCATAGCTACTTCGAGTGAGACTACATCTACCATGCAAGTGTTGCTGAAAGGGCCAGTAGTTAGGGCTTGTTGGTGCGCTCTCGGAGCTGAACCCTGGGTCTGCCCTTATGCCACCAAATGGTTTTGTTGCCGACATGGGAATATTCTTGAGGGAATGTCAAGGTGGTTTCCATTGAATACAGAGATTCAGAAGTGGATAGAATATCAAGAAAAGGACTTCGCTGAAGTCCAGAACAAGAACCCTAATCTTAGTACAGAGGATTGGTTAGGAAGATATATCTTTACTGATATACACGAGATTTTATTTGGAGGGATTCATAAGGAGCTATATGAATGGTTAGCTAGGTTAGCAGATACCCAATTTGAGATCAGATCTAGGCCACCTGTGGTTTGGACGTCGACGTTGATCAACAGGTCAAGAAAGTTGATAACGTCATATCAAGAGAAGTAGATCACTGCTTTGATAGTACCATTGGAGGGTATATCACTGAGTTTGTTGTTGACATAGTAGAATCGTATAACCAAGCAGAGAGATATTTATTTAAGGGAAATAGAGGGATATTTTTACACTTTATAAAGTTGAGGATCAAGATGCTATTGCATGAGAAGAACATCTTTAAGATACAATAGTCTTTTGGATTGAAGAGTTAATGTTCAAGAACTCAGACAGCGACAACGACACAGAGGCTGGACATACGCACAGTGGAAGGATATTCAGAGAAGTTCCTTTGGAAAACTTGTTTGAGAAAGATCACGAACCTCTTCTACCAGAAGAAGGGTTTTATAGTGGAGAGGAGGAAGAGATATTGAGCAAAGAACAGTCAGGATCCATTGGACCAAGAGAAGAAAAGACTGAAGAACCTCGTCGGGAAGAGCCAGAAACTTCAGGAACTGCATAGACTTTTAAAGTAAGTACTGGTACTCTTCATGTTGTTTATTCAACCTTAAGTAACTAGAGTAACCTAACTTATTAGAGAACTGTTACTAGTAGTCCACCACATACTCAGTCAGGGAACCTAAGAAGATCTATGGCAGATGAGATGAGGTTACCCACATTTAGAGAAGATGGATCTGAAGACCCTGAACAACACTAGTTTCTTTGTGAAGCTTTGTGGAGCATTAAGAGTATCACCGACGAAGATGTCAAATGAGATCAATTCAGTACTACCCTAAGAGATCGTGCATTAAGCTAGTACATGAAATTTTTCCAAGGAGATACACCTAAACCGTTGAATTCCATTAAGACTTCGCTAATTGTTTAATTGAAGAAACCTAAGTCAGAATCGTAGTGCATTACAGAACTAAAAGAAATCAAGCAGAGAATAGTTGAACCGGTATGGGAGTTTGATCAGAGATTTAAGACCTTGACAAGCCATCTAAGTTTTCAAATCCCAAATGAGTAGAACAAGGAATGGTTCATTGTTGCTCTCTTACCACACATCAGAGTTCCTCTGATGCAAAAGAAGATTGCTTCGTTGGCTGAGGTGTTGGATATTGCCATGAAGCTAGAATCAACCCCTATGGGAGAATCCATCTCAGGTATGAGTCACATCTTGAGTCAGCTAACTAGTTTTTCTCTACAGGTTGAAGATATCAAGAAAGAAAAGGGAAAAGACAAAAGAGAAGACATCTGGTGTATTAGATGAAAATCAGAGGGCCATGACAAGGAACATTTCCCCCTATTCCATGAATACTTGGCTTCTGGAGCTCCGAGCCCCTTGAATCCAGTTACCCTACCCTGGTGCGAGGTATGTAGAAATAGACATCGCCATGGTCAGTGCTATTACATACAAAAATATGTTTTAGACACCCATAAATTTTTATTGCACGTTTTGTAAGTCTGTGGGGAATGATGATAGGGATTATAGGGCTTACGACCTTAGGCATGAAAGTTCAATGGATATATACAAAATTCAAGGCAAATTGCAGCAAGAAGGAAACACTACGGAGTATAACTCCCCTGGGAGAGGAAACTTCAACCCTCGTGGTGGATTCTGAGGAAGAGGAAGAGGAGGTGGTATCGGTCGAGGTTGAGGAAAGATAATATGTTATAACTGCACACAACCAAGAGACTTGGCAAGGGACTGTCAAAACCCTTATACCACTTGCATCTATTGCAACTCCTTTGAGCATGTTATCGAGGAGTGTCCAACATTGTTCGATAAACTTAAAGAGAGACGGGGACATCAGCAGAACCCGAAAATACAATTAATCAAAGAAGAACCTCGTGGAGAAGACCCTAGATTCGTTGTTATCACTCGAGGAGGCACTATTACAAGAGAAGACAAAATGACCCAAGGAAATACTACAGAAGAATCAGGATCAAGAAAGTTGCAGAGAAGACACACAATTTTGATGCAAAGAAAGAAAAACAAATGTTCAAGGAGGCAAGAAGAGAATTCATGGGATACCAAGGTTCTTCATCGAAGAAATGACCAGAAGTAAGAGAATGTGGAATGCCTCTGGAATTTGATCAGTCTGCTTCTCCTGGAGAGGGAAAAGAGGCAAGTAAACTTGTCATTTTCTTGTATACGTTTATAGAACCGATTAAAGATGAGAAAACCATACAAGAACTGCAAAATTTGGTCAAAAGTATGAGATAGGAAGGGTAGATCCTTTACTGAATAAAGCAGTACATCAATTATCCAAGAAGAGAAGGACAAATAAGGAACTACCCCTGAATGCTCAGATTGGAGAGTATGATATAGACTACGTGGTCCTCGACTTAGGGTTGGAGGTCAATGTCATGATGAAGAAAACCTGGGCATTGATGGGAAAACCTAAGTTGATCTATTCCACTATCATACTTAGGATGGCTAATAAGCAAGCTATAAGCCTCTTTGGAATATTGGAACATGTCCCTGTGGACATCGACGGAGTGAGGACATTTGCAGACTTCGAGGTAATTGAGATAGTTGATGATAGTTGTCCTTACCCTGCATTGTTAGGAATTGATTGGGATTTCAATAATTCCATTGTGGTTGATTTAAAGAAAAGATGAATGAAATTTGAAGGAGATGGCCTTAGGGTCATTGCACCTTTAGATCTCGATGAAGGTCAGCAATACACAGAGCCCATCAGAGACAAATATTGTGCATATGAACTGGAAAACATATACAAATTAGCAACCAGACAACAGGATTACATTAATCCTACGGTAGATGGAAATTTGAGCTAGCGAAGTGGAAGCGCATTTTCATCAGATTCAGAAGAAGCACTTGAGAACTGGAAAAACAAAATGTACAAAGTGTCTACAAGGATATGCACTAGATTAACCAAAGAAGTACGTTGGATCAGCACAACAGTAAGTAACTTACCCACCTTTGATGGTCTGAATCCTTTAGAAAACTTCTTGTCGGACTTTGAAGAAAGTGTACCAACGCAACAACGATTGTTGGTAATGGATGAGGACATGAAAGCCACACCAACAAGATGATGGGGGACACACAAAAACAACATTACAGAATGTGTACAATGCCATACTTTGATGACATTGCAGTTCCCAGTGCAAGTAGATGGATACGAAGTTCGATACACAGGTTGGAGTTGTCTGAAAGACCATGTGCGAAGTTGCGAGGAAGCATGGAGTAACATTCCTTAAGAGTAGTGGGTGCACAAATTCGTCAACACGCTAGAAACAACCCCTATCAACTCCTACCTTGAAGCAGAGTTGCGCCTCATCACTGCAGACTGGGAAGGTATGACTCAGAACTTTGTCACTACCATTTTATTCGAAAGACAATATCCTACAGTAGATAAAGAATTACAGGTCATAAGACAGAAAGTGTTCGCGGAGGCACCTAGCATCCCTTTGGAACAAGAAGAGGACAAATGGATTGTGCCTCTCCAGAAACTGCAAGGCTGTTACAATATCAATACTGATGAAGACAATGATCCTAGGAAGGTGAACATCGCAGAAATAGAAGGCCAGAGAGATGTGGAAGGACCAAGAGTTGAGCTACCATTTATTGGACAAATGATCAAGATCAAGAAATTCAATATTGGAACAGAGAAAACACCGAAGCTTGCAAATGTTGGAGATTATTGGGATGTTGCCACTATTGACAAGATCACAGAATTTCTACATGAGTATCAGGACTTGTTTCCAATCAAGTTCACTGATATGAAGGGAATTAAAGGGCCTATGGGAGAGATGAGGATCCCTTTAATACCAAATGCAAGACCATTCAAACAGAGACCCTACAGATTAAACCCTAAATATAAGGAGAAAGGGAAGATTGAGCTCAACAGAATGTTGGAAGCAGGGATTATAGAACCTGTTGAAGAATCAAAATGGATTATACCTATGGTGGTACAAGACAAGAAGACAGGAGAGATCATGATATGTGTAGATCTCCGGAAGCTAAACGATGCATGTTTTCATGACCCCTTCCCTACGCCATTCATTGACTAAGTGTTAGATAATGTAGGAGGCCAGGAGGTATATTCTTTTACAGATGGATTTTCAGGATACCATCAGATCTGGATTGCCAAGGAAGATTGCTATAAGACCACCTTTTCCATAGAATGGGGATCCTACCAATATACAATAATGTCATTTGGATTGAAGAATGTCCCAACCATCTTTTCCAGGGTGGTGGTTGAAGCATTTAAGGATTTTCTACATAAGTTTCTAGAAGCATACTTTGATGATTGGACTATTTTTAGTTTATTGAAAAATCATATCGAACGTTTAAGGCTAATGTTGGACAAGTGCAGGCAGTATCAGATTGCCTTAAACCTGAAGAAGTGAATTTTCTTTTCACCATTTGGAGTGTTGTTAGGTCATATTGTATGCAAGCAGGAATTGTTGGTAGATCCATCTAAAATTGCCATCATAGTTTATCTACCCCCTCCTACTTCAGTCAAATAGTTGTGCACTGCACTGGGATACACTGGGTATTACAGGAAGTTCTTTAAAGGCTATGACCAAATTACAACACCCATGGAGAAGCTTTTGAAGAAAGACTATCAATTTCACTAGACAGAAGAATGCCAGCAGAGTTTCGACACACTGAAACAGAAAATGGTTACTATTCCTATTCTAGTTTTCCCATATTTGAGTAAAGATTTTCACCTGCACGTCGATGCATATTCTATTGCATTAGGAGTTGTATTAGCACAACTAGGAATAGGAGACATTGACCACACGTTAGCCTTTGCTAGCAGGAATACATCAACAATAGATATCAATTACACCACTATTGAAAGAGAAGGGTTAGCCATGGTGTATGTGCTGTAGAAGTTCCACCACTACTTGTTGGGAGGACACTTTAAAATGTTTACTGATCACTCTGCACTGAAATACTTAGTCAACAAGCCAGTGTTGGGGGGAAGAATATGCATATGGATTCGACTATTTCAGGAATATGATTTTGAGATCATGGTTAATCCAGGAAGAATGAACAAAGGTCCTAACCACTTGTCGAGGTTGGAACATGGAGAAGAGCCTACTAGTTTGGAGGATACACTGTCGGATGCACAGTTTCTAGCTGTTAGAAATATTGATGACCACTTTGTAGAAATAGTCCAGTTCCTATCAACGAGAATGGCACCTAGTGAATATACAATTACCCAGAAGAAGCAACTAGTAGTGCGGGCTGCAAACTTTTCACTTATAGTTGGACAACTATACAATATGGGACTTGATGAGATATTGAGGAGGTGTGTTATGGAATAAAAGTGACCATTGATCCTCATCGAAGCTCATGAAGGCATCACAGGAGGACAATACGCAGGGAAAGTAACTGTGCAGAAGGTTCTTAGAGTTGGCCTTTGGTGGCCTACCCTACACAGAGATGCTAAGCACTATTACAGAGCCTGTGATGTATGTCAAAGAGTTGGGAAACCATCTAGAAGAGATGAAATGTCGTTAGCACCACAACTGACCCTACAATAATTTCAGAAATGGGCCATTGACTTCGTGGGACCTATAAACCCACCAGGGAAGTACACAGGAGCAAGATACATAATCACTATGACAGAGTACTTGACTAGATGGGTTGAATCAAGAGAAGTTAAGGACTGTAGTGCCACTACAATTGTGCACTTCATATTTGATGACATCGTAACCAGGTTTGGATGCTTGAAGATCCTTATGAGCGATCAAGGCACACATTTCATCAATAAAACAATTAAAGCCTTGACTAAGGAATTTGCATTCCATCATTAGAAGAGCACACCTTACCACCCACAAGCGAATGGGACAGTTGAATCATTCAACAAGATCTTGGAGACAGTGCTAACAAAGATTTGCAATGTGAACAGGGATGATTGGGATTTAAGAGTACCAGCAGTATTATGGGCCTATAGAACCACTTGCAAGAAATTGACCATGTAGACCCCCTTCAAGTTGGTGTATGGTCTCGAAGTCATTGTCCCAATGGAATATTTGGTACCCAGCTTAAGAATTTTTGCATTTACAGATATGGATGACATTGGCGTTGTTCAAGAAAGGCTTGTGCAGTTGGTCAAACTGGAAGAATACTGATTCATTGCAAGATTTCACTAGCAGGTTCAGAAGGAAAGAGAGAAGGCCTACCACGACCGACACATCAAGAAGAAGGTATTTAAGCAAGGTGATCTGGTACTGGTATATGACAGTAAGTTCATGAAGCATCCTGGTAAGTTTAGAACGCATTGGCTTGGGCCATATGAGCTTAACATAGTTACCAACTTAACGAGAACTCTACAGAGTTCTCGTTTTTTGGGGGGTCAAGTTTTTTACCCCGTTTTTAAAAATGGTGTTACCGGTAGCACCCCCCTCCATTTTTAGGTGGTTTTTTGATATTTTAAATTTTCTGATACATAAGGTTTCCACTTTATTTTTTTAAATGGTCGTTTTTTCAGTTATTTTCAAATTGTTCAATTTTTATTTTTTTTCCTCAACGATGTTTTTTCATCTATTTTCAAACTTTTCTATTTTATTTTTATTTTTATTTTTATTCAATCGTGTTTTTAATCATATTTCCATGCTTCATCCAATGTTAAAAATGTTCTACACCATTTATTTTTTTGAAATTATGATTTTTCATATAATTATCTGTCCTTAATTAAGTTATGGTTCCATACATTTTAAATATAGGGGAAAATATCATTTTTAACACACTTTTTTTACCTTCAATACATAGAAAATAATTGTTGTTAAATAACAATATTTTTAAATATTTAGCAAAAAAAATATAATTCATTTTTTTTTATCAATTAAAAACTAAAATAAATAAGAAAACAAACAGAAATGAAATTTAAAAAACAAAAAAAATTTAAAAACAAATTTGTATGAGAAAATACCATTGAAGAAAAAACTAAAAAGTTAAAGACGAAAAGAAAATAATAAAATTAAATAT
>ML791703.1:111612-130326 GCA_009831015.1 Picea engelmannii | reverse complement strand
ACCAATATTAAATATTAGTTATAACATACAATATGCAGGTAATTATAAATATTTATAATTTATGAAATAAATTATATTAATATATTAATGAGTATGATCATATACACAAAAAACGAAACTTTATATGTATTATTAATATAAATGTTCACAATTATTAATATATTACCTCTCATTTTTTTTCATTCTACCTTGCCCCAACAGATGCTCCCGATCTTCAAATTTTTTGATGGAGTTCACATGCCAAATGTGATCCATTGCATGCATAGTTGGCACTGCTAATTTAGGAAGATACTGACTAATATACACCATAGATTGATATACCATATATCCCTCCACCATAGAACCCTCAGGATGTGCTCTTTGTCTAACCAATGTCTTCAATGATTTCAAGTTCCTCTCCACCATCCGCATTGACCTTGTGTGAAGAGGTCCACAAATTTCAATCTCCTCAACTTGGTGTATGAGGTAGTGTTCTTGTGCATTGAAAAATGTAGGAGGTATATACTTTTTCATTTCACACATTAGACGAGGAATTTATATCTTCCAATACTTTATATCATCTTCATGGATTTCTTTCAATGAAAACCATCTACATGAGATCATGACACAAGAAAATAGCATCTTTCAACATAACATAATATAATATATTACATTACAAGTAAAACATGTGTCATTAAGTACAACAATAATTTTAAAGAACATTTTGCATATAAATCACAACTACTTACCTCATGTATTTTCCAAGATCATATATAACTTGTTTGACGTTGTTGTCAAATTCATTTCGGAGATATAGCGGTATAACATACTATAACAATAAAATGAATTGTTATTTGTTTCGAACAAAGTAGACAAGAAAAAATAAAATAAAATAAAAATATCTATAAGGCCAATATATATAAATATGTATACCAAAATTATTACCTTAATGAAGGTATGCCAATCATGTATTTTCACCCCACCAAATTCATCTTTCTTCGTTAAGATATTTTTTATGTTTGAAGAAAAACCCGTGGGAAATTTAATTCTTTGAATAACCTATTTTACATCATTGTTTTGTTGCTCTGTTAATAACCATGGAAGGTTATTTCGGTCTAGTACTCCATATGATCTATTTGAATATCAGATCACACTTTGCATTGCATGATTGGCTTCCTGAATGTCAGTACAAATTTTGACAATTTTTTCTTTGTCCCTCCTACCATCTATGATTCGCCATAACGTTTCAGTCACATTCTTCCTGATATGCATTGTATCAAACAAATGAGTTATTTTTATCTCCTCATAGTAGGGAAACCTCATGAATTGAGCGGGATAAATTTTCATTCCTCGTGGAATCCCATTATTAATACCTTCATGATGATTGCAGCCTTCATGAAGAATAAAAGAAATCACAAAAATAATTATCAAATACGGTAAAGTAAATTCAATGATTAAAATAAACATTCAAAACATTACATGATCTATGATACATTATGAAATTGTGTAACTTGACAATTTATATTATATTCCAACCTCCATAGGTGAGGTGTCATTCTTCGTAGTTTTAAACCAGTCTCTTCTTTCCCATTGAAAATATGTTTTTCAGTAGTACGATACCTATGGTTCTTAGGAAGAAGGTGCCTATACTCATCAAACACCATCTTTCCTAAACTTTTTGAATGACGATACTTCATCTTAGGGCCACAAACTGGACATGCAAATTTACCCTTTGTTTGAAGACCTGCAACAAATGGATTAATGTCAATTATATGATGAGATTATTTAAAAATTAAACATGCACCATGATAACATTAAAATATTATATAGTATTAAAGAGCAATATTAGAATGATACATACCACAAAAATGTGTTAGTCCAGGGGCATCATGATATGTGCATAAAATTATTCCACGGAATTTAAATTTCTTCTCCCTGATTGGTTTGAATATGTCATACATTGTGATGCCAGCCCATAAATTTAGTAGCTCGTCGATAAGAGGCTCGATATATACATTCATATCTTTAACCTGGTACTTACCTAATTGTTTGAAATTACACATAATTACTATAGGAATTATATCATGTAATATATATAATTAAATAAATAAACAAAAGATATTATGCAAAAATTGAAACAAATGAAAATGTTAATATCAAAAAATTAATGTAAACAAATCATTGTCAACATTATGTGCTCCCTCTTTATTGACATCCAAGGAGGAATGTTATTGTTGATAAAAAAAATAGGCCAGACTGAGTAAATAGACCTAATCTCTTCGAATGGATTAACAACGTCAGCTGCCAATCAAAGCCTAACATTATGAGGTTCATCTTTGAAATATGCCCATTTTTTCTCAATTTCCCTAAATGAAGAACCATCGGCAGGCATTCGAAGAACACCATCTCCACTTTTGTTGCATGCATGGTAATCCATAAATTGTGGTACGCTTTCACACCTGAAAAATCGCTGCAAATGTGGAATTATGGGAATATGACGAAGAACCTTTCGAGTCACCCTTTTTGTTACTTGATCGGTTCGATATCTACTAATAAGACATTGTGAATATTATGTTTTCGAAGCATGTTGTCCATAATATATAATATGGTCATTAGGACATTCATCTATAGTTTGATAATCCATTCCAATGTCTTTCATAATGGCATGCAAACCTCGATATGTGCAAGGTAAAATATTTGACGATGGTAACAAAAATTCACCTAACAATCTACAACTTAACAAATAACTAGTTAATGTAAGAATATTAATCGTAAAAATTGTATTCTTATTTTACACATTAATTAACACTAAAAACAATTAGAAAAAAATCAACATTTATGTATAATATGAGATGAAACATATTACATACCTTAGGATCTGTGGCATACAATTTTTCGACAAATTATTCATAACATATAGCAGAGAGAATATTTTCTCTTGATCCTTCATAAAGTCTTTTATTTTCCTTTTCTAATAGAGGTTCATCATAAATACCAACATTGTCCCCATCCTCATCCGGCTGCGAAAACAAATCTTGGATCATTTGATTTGTCCCATCATCTTCTTCCATGGGATCATTAACTTGATTTGTCCCATCATCTTCTTCCATGAGATCCTCATTTGCTTGGTCATGATGTTCCTCAGCTTGTACAACAGCATTTCTACTAATACTTGGTGCAATATTCTATGGAAAGTTAGAGGGAAACTCTAACTTTATAATTACAAACAATCATGCAAAATTAGTGTATACTATAAAAAACATTCAAACAATATATATACATATATACATAATTTTATATAAAATTGACAAAATAAAAAAAGATAATGAATGTATAGATAATTACCATGGGACGATATTCATTCGATCCGCTATCAATGTGCCCATATTTCCTACAATGTTTTGTAGTTGTTGATATTAAAATTCTTACGGGAAATATGAGGCAACATTTTTTACAAGGGAAATAACATCTACCATCACCCTTTTCACCCACTTTATTTTTTCCCCACCTCTAACTATATTCTCCGACATTCTTCCGCACAAATTCTGCACAAAAATACCCTTTCGGAACCGTCGTTGTTATAGCAATATTTTCGAAACATCTTTAAATCGTCAAATATTTATAGTTCAATTTTAGGTCACAATCATCGCAATTGCGACGACCATGACCTAAAATATTTCCTTTTTTTTTACCTATTTATTTGTCATATTTAACGGTCACTTTTAATGGTCATTTGTCGCTCTTGCGGCGAACATTGACCATATTAATTTAGACAAAGTACATTCGTCGATATAGCGACGAATATGGGGTGGAATTAGAAAAAAATTGAATAATTTAACTTTTTCTCTTGAATGTTGCGACGAAAGTGTACTTTCGTCAAAAATGTTTCAATATGTAGTAGTGGGTTGGTTGTTATTTGGGATATGGGATAATGAGTGATTGTTGTTATTACTGAGAGAGAAGTATTGTGTGGAGAGATAAGTTTGTGTTGTAATATCTTCAGTTGGGTGTGAAGATCAATCATGCAGCTGGTGCACAGGGAAGGAAGATAGAGAGAAGAGAGAAAGAGAGACATCGGCAAGCTAAGAGCCAAGATAGAACTGTAAGATTTCACCTAATATATTATAAATCATAGTTCTATGGACGTAGCCCTAGGGAGAGGGTGAACCACGTATATCATGTTGGTGTGTATGGTTGATGTTGTGTTCTTTACTCTGTTACTCTGATGATGCATTAGTATGTTAGATCTAAAATATAACTATGTGAAGGGGGTTTATGTTTGGAAAGAATAATATGATCTCCTTTTGTGATTGCCTTGATTCCACCTGCATTTCCTCTGGTTGTAGACACCTATGTCCCGCAACCCCCTATTTCTACTTTGGGTGAGACTACATCTTCTTCGCAGGTGTTGCCAAAAGGGCCAATAGTTAGGGCTTGTTGGTGCACTGTTAGAGTTGAACCCTGGGTCTACCCCTGTGCCAACAAATGGTTCTGTTCCCGGGATCGAGATATTCTTGAGGGAATGTCAAGGTGGTTTCCATCGAAGATAGATATTCTGAAGTGGATAGAAGAACAAGAGAAGGACTTCGCAGAAGCTCAGAATAAGAACCCTAATATTGGCATAGAATATTGGTTGGGAAGGTATATATTTACTGATGTACACGAGGTTTTCTTTGGAGGAATCCATAAGGAGCTATATGAGTGGTTGGCCAGATTAGCAGACACCCAGTTTGAGATCAGATCTAAACCGCCTATTGATTGGACGTTGGCGCTGATCAAGAAGGTCAAAAGAGTTGAAAACATTGTGGCAAGAGCAGTAGATCATTGGTTTGATAGTACCCTTGGAGGTTATATCACAGAGTTTTCTATTGATAGGGTAGAATCATATAGACAAGCAGAGAGATATTTATTTAAGGGGTCGAGAGGAAAATTTTTACACTTCTTGAAGTTGAAGATCAATATGCTATTGCATGAGAAGAACATCTTGAAGATACAATAGTGGGTCAGACTGAAAATGATAATGTTCAAGAATTTAGACAGCGATAGTGACATAGAGATAGGACACACACGCAGTGGGAGAACCTTCAGAGAAGTTCCTCTAGTGAACTTGTTTGAGCAGAGTCATGAACCAGCACAAGAAGAAGGTTTCTACAGTGGAGAAGAAAAAGATTTCTTGAACATTCAGAGTCCACTAGGGTATAAGAAGAGAATATTGAATAACCTCGTTGAGAAGAGTCAGAAATTTCAAGGACTGCACAGACTGTTGAAGTAAGTGATATTACACCCCCAGTTGTTTTAACAACATTAAGTAACCTTAGTAACCTAAGTTATCAAAACACTCAAAGCACTGTTACAAGTGGTTCAGTGCATACTCAATCAGAAACCTTAGGAATATCTATGGTAGATGAAATGAGGTTACCCACCTTTAGAGGAGATGGATCTGAAGATCCTGACCAGCATTGGTTTCTATGTGAAGTTGTATGGAGTATTAAGAATGTCACCGACGAAGCTGTTAAACGAGCTCAATTTAGTACTACCTTGAGAGATCACGCATTAAGTTGGTACATGAAGTTCTTCCAAGGAGTTTTCCAAATGAAATCGTTGAACGAGATTAAGACTGCTTTGATTGTTGAATTCAAGAAACCCAAGTCGGAATCGCAGTGCATCATAGAGATGAAAGAAATCAAGTAGAAAGTAGTTGAACCTATTTGGGAGTTTGATCATAGGTTTAATACCTTGACAAGTCATTTGAGTTTCCAGATCCCAGACGAGCAGAACAAGGAATGGTTCATTTTTTCCCTCCTACCACACATCAAAGTCCCTCTGATGCAACAAAATATTGCTTCACAGGCTGAGGCATTGGAGATCGCCATGAAACTTGAATCGACTCCTATGGCAGAATCTAGCTCAGGTATGAGTCAAATCTTGAGTCAACTAACTAGTTTATCACTACAGTTCGAAGATATGAAGAAAGACAAGGGAAAATATAAGAGAGAAGACATATGGTGCATTAGATGCAAATCAGAAGGCCATGACAAGGAGCATTGTCCCCTATTTCATGAATATTTGGCTTCTGGAGCTACGAGCCCTTTGAAGCAAGTTACTCTACCTTGGTGTAAGGTATGTAGAAATAGACATCGCCCTAGAGAATGCTATTACATGAAAAAGTATGTTCAGACACCTACGAACCTCTATTGCACATTCTGTAAATTTGTGGGTCATGATGAGAAGGAATGTAGATCTTATGACCTCTTACATGAAATATCAAGGGATATCTACAAAATTCAAGGTGAAGTACAACAAGAAGGGAAAACTACACAGTATAATTCCCCTGGAAGAGAAAAATTCAACCCTCGTGGTGGATTCAGAGGAAGAGGACGAGGAGGAGGCATGGGTCGAGGTAGAGGTCAGATCATTTAGCAAGGGATTGTCAAAACCCTTGTACCACTTGTAGTTACTGCAACTCATTTGAACACGTCATAGAATATTGTCATGCGTTGTTCGCCAAACTTTGGCAAAGATGAGGGGGAAACCAACAGGTACAGATAATCATAGCAGAACCTCGTGGAGCAGATCCCAGAGTCATTTTTATCAAGAGAGGAGGCGTTGCTACAGGAGAAGACGGGGTGACTCCAGGGAAGACTACATAACAATCAGGAGTCTGAAAAGATGCAAAGAAGACACAAGTGTTTGATCCAAAGAGAGATAAGCAGACATTCAAAGAGGCAAGAAAATATTTTAGAAGAGATCAATCATTTTCATCAAAGGCACAACCAGAAGTGAGAGAATGTGGAATGCCCCTAGCCTTTGATCGGTCTGCTTCTCCTGGAGAAGGAAAAGAGGTAAGCAGACTCATGGAATTCTTATGCACTTGCATCAATTTGATAAAGGATGAGAGCGTTGTACAAGAGCTACAAAATTTGATAAGACATTATGAGCTAGGAAAGGTAGATCCTCTACTGAATAAAGCAGTTCATCAACTATCCAAAAAGAGAAGGACAAATAAGGAGATACATATGAATGCTCAGATAAGATATTATGATATAGATTATGTGTTCCTTGACATAGGGTCAGAGGTCAATGTTATGACGAAGCAGACCTGGGCACTGATGGGAAAACCTAACTTGATATATTCCCCCATCAAGCTTATGATGACCAATCAACAGGCTGCGAGCCCCTTCGAAAGACTAGAACATATCCTTGTGGACATCGACGGGGTATGAACATTTGTGGAATTCGAAGTGATTGAGATAGTCGATGATAGTTGTCCTTACCCTGCACTGTTAGGAATTGATTGGGATTTTTACAATTCTACTGTTGTTGACTTGAAAAAAAGAAGAATGATGTTTTAAGGTGATGGCCTTAGGGTCATCACACCTTTGGATCCTGATGAAGGTCCCAGATACACAGAGCCCATCAAAGAAGAAGATCGCACATATATGTTGTAGAATATATACAAACTGACAGCAAGAGAATAGTATTACATTAATCCTACAGCAGATGGGAATTTAAGCTGGCGAAGTGACAACGCATGTTCATCAGACTCAAAAGAAGCAATGGATAACTAGCAGAATCAAATGTATGAAGTATCTACACAGAGATGTGCTAGACTGACTAGAGAAGTTCATTGGATCGGCACAACAGTAAGTAATTTACCCACATTTGATGGTTTGAATCACTTAGAAACTTTGAAGAAATTGAAGAAATTGTACCAGTAAAACAGAGACTGTTGGCACTGGATGAGGCTTTGGAAGCTACTCCAGCGAGATAGTGGGGAAAAAATAAAAGAAACATCGTGAACTGGATACAATGTTGCACTTTGATGAGAGCATGATTTTCAAAACAATTTGAAGGATGTGAAGTTAGGTACACAGGTCAAAGTTGTCTGAAATACCATGTGTGAGGTTGTGAGGAGGCCTGGAGTTGCATTCCTCAAGAGCAGTGGGTGCATAAATTCATCAATACTTTAGGCACAACTCCTATCAACTGGTACCTTGAAGTGGAAATGCACCTAACCACTACACAGACTGGCAAGGTATGACTCAGAATTTTGTAGCTACATTTTTATTTGAAATTCAGAACCCTCTGGTAGATCAAGATTTACAGGTTGTAAGACAAAAAGTATTTGAGGAAGCACCTTGCCTCCCTATGGAGAAAGAAGAGGATGAATGGATTTCACCTCTTCAGAAATTGCAAGGATGTTACAACATCAATGCCAATGAAGACGATGATCCTAGGAATGTGAACATCGAAGAAATAGAAGGACATAGAGACATAGAAGGACCAAGAGTCGAGCTACCTTTTATTGGACAACCAATCAAAATCAATAAAGTTAATATTGGAATAGAGAAAGTACATAAGCTTGCTAATGTTGGAGATTACTGGGATGATTCCACTATTGATAAGATCATAGAATTACTACATGGATATCAGGACTTGTTTCCAACCAAGTTCACTGATATGAAGGGAATTAAAGGGCCCATGGGAGAGATGAAGATCCCCTAGAAACCAAATGCAAGGCAAGTTAAACAAAGACCTTATAGATTGAACCCTAAATATAAGGAGAAAGTGAATATTGAACTAGACAAAATGATGGAAGAAGGAATCATATAAATTGTTGAAGAAATAGAGTGGATTAGCCCTATGGTGGTTCAGGATAAGAAAACAGGAGAGATCAAAATCTATGTAGATCTCAGGAATCCGAATGATGCATGCCTACACGATCCATTCCCTACACCATTTACTGACGAAGTGTTAGATAACGTGGGAGGACAGGAAGTCTACTCCGTCACCAATGGATTCTCAGGATACCATCAGATCAAGATTGCCAAGGAAGATTTCCATAAGACACATTTGCAACATAGTGGGGATCCTACCAATACACAGTGATGCCTTTTGGATTTCAAAATGCACCATCCATATTTTCTAGGGTGGTATTCGAAGTATTCAAGGAGTTTTTACATAAATTTCTAGAAGCATATTTTGATGATTGGACTATTTTTAGCTTATTGAAAAACCATATTGAATGCTTAAGACTAATTTTGGATAAGTGCAGGCAATGTCAGATTGCCCTGAACCTAAATAAATGCATCTTATTTTCTCCCTTTGGAGTGCTTTTGGGCCGTATTGTGTGTAAGCAGGGGTTACTGGTAGATCCATCTAAGATTTCCATTATTGTCAATTTACCCCCTCCTACTTCAGTCAAACAGTTGCACAAAGCGTTGGGAAATACTGGATACTGCATGAAGTTCATTAAGGGCTATGCACAGATTACAACACCTATGGAGAAGTTGTTGAAGAAATATTGTCAGTTTCACTGGATAGAAGAATGTCAGCAGAGCTTCGACACACTGAAACAGAAAATGGTTACTCCGCCTATTTTGGTTTTCCCATATTGGAGCAAAGAATTTCATGTGCATGTCGATGCATATTATATTGCATTAGGAGTCATGTTAGCACAACTAGGAGCATGATATATTCACCAACCGTTAGCCTTTGCTAGCAGGAAGCTCTCAACAACTGAGATAAATTACACCACCACTGAGAGAGAAGGTTTATCCATGGTGTATGCGTTGCAGAAGTTTCGTCACTACTTGTTGGGAGGACACTTTAAGATGTTCATTGATCACTCTGCGCTGAAATACCTAGTTAACAAGCTAGTGTTGGGGGGAAGGATATGCAGATAGATTTTTTTATTTCAGGAATATGATTTTGAAATTGTGGTAAATCCAGGAAGGATGAACAAGTGACCTGACCACTTGTCTAGGTTGGAACATGGAGAGGAACCTACTAGTTTGGAGGATACATTGTCGGATGCACAGTTGTTGGCCATTAGAAAGTTTGAAGATCACTTTGCCAAGATAATTCGGTTCCTATCAACAAGAATAGCACCTCATGAATATACAGTCATTCAGAAGAAACAACTGGTAGTGCGCGCTACAGATTTTTCACTTATAGTTGGACAACTATATAAGATGGGACCTGATGAGATCCTGAGAAGATATGTTATGGAGGCAGGATGACCACTGATTTTAGAAGAAGCTCATGAAGGCATCGTAGCAGGACACTACGCAGGAAAAGAAACAGTGCAGGAGGTTCTTAGAGCTGGCCTCTAGTGGCCCACTTTACATAGAGATGCTAAAGAATACTACATAGCCTGTGATGTATGCCAAAGAGTTGGGAAACCTTCCAGAAGAGACGAGATGCCTTTAGCACCCCGGCTAACATTACAAGCATTTCAGAAATGGGCCATTGACTTCGTGGGACCTATAAACCCACCAGGGAAGCACACAAGAGCTAGATACATAATCATTGCGACAAAGTATTTGACCAGATGGGAAGAATCAAGAGAAGTTAAGGACTGTAGTGCAATTACAGCTACATGTTTCATATTCGATGATATCATAACCAGGTTTGGATTCCTAAAGATCCTCATGAGTGATCAAGGTACACATTTTATTAATAACACTATTGAAGCCTTGACTCAAGAATTTGAAGTTCAGCATCAGAAGAGCACTCCTTACCACCCACAATGAAACGGGACAGTGGAAGCCTTCAACAAGATCTTGGAGACAGCGTTGACGAAGATTTTCAGTGTAAACAGAGATGACTGGGATTTGAGAGTACCAACAGTATTATGGGCCTATAGAACCACTTGTAAGAAACTGACAATGCAGACTCCCTTTAAGTTGGTTTATGGCCTAGAAGCAGTTGTACCCATGGAATATTTAGTTCCTAGATTAATAATTGCAACCTTTACAGATATGGATGACACTGGCATTGTTCAAAAGAGGCTCACGCAGTTGATCGAACTAGAGGAAG
The DNA here is from genome assembly GCA_009831015.1 of Picea engelmannii. Classification (NCBI taxonomy): domain Eukaryota; kingdom Viridiplantae; phylum Streptophyta; class Pinopsida; order Pinales; family Pinaceae; genus Picea; species Picea engelmannii. The sequence goes on along the minus strand of ML791703.1, from coordinate 119,526 downwards.
ACCAATTTGTTGCAGGATTTCACCAGCAAGTTCAGAAGGAATGATAAAAGGCCTACCATGATAGGCATATCAAGAAGAAAGAATTTAAGCTAGGAAATCTGGTATTGGTATACGATATCAACTTCATGAAGCATCCAGGGAAGTTCAGAACACATTGGTTGGGGCCATATGAGGTTTCCTATGTTACAGAAGGAGGAGTTGCACAGCTGAAGAATTTGAATGGGGAGTGGAAGGAAGGATTGGTGAATGGGATCGGTTGAAATTGTACTATGACAACCAGCTGCCTCACAGCTATCTGTAAAAACAGAGGGAAAAGGGTCTAGGTACCAGGTACAGTTGAGACTGGGTACCAAACATAAGAAAGACAGTCTGCACATAGGGTGGAGGAACATAGCAGGAAGCACAAGATACATTGTGCAGTCTAAAGTTGAGGTACAACAAAAGATTTAGATTAGAGTGCCCCGGGATGAGTCACAAGTGAGTGTTGGGGTATTGTTGGCCCTTGGTTATGGAAGAAAGAGAATATTAGAGAAGAAAAGGTGAAACACAAACTGCGTGAAAAGAAGGTTGACTGAGATCAGGTCGAAGTAGTTAAAGAAGCAGAAAGGATGGAGCGAAGTCCGAGAAAGAAATCCTTTGGACGAGGAGATCGAGGAAGAAATATCAGCAAGGAAGATGGATCGTGGACAACTCAACAAGAATAAAAATCCATTGGTAGATGCTTTGGAGAACCTCACGAGAATGAAGGAAAGACAGGTTGGCAAAGCCCTGAAAATGCGGGTCAAGTTGACCTAAGGTCTTAGACACCTATGGTTTTTGGTATCTAGGGTTTTAGACACCTAGGCTTCGGCCTAAGGCTATCAATGAGCTATTGTAATGTATAAATAAAGGTCAAGAAGAAATAGGATGGGGTTGGTCATTATTTGGGATATGGGATAATGAGTGATTGTTGTTATTACTGAGAGAGAAGTATTGTGTGGAGAGAGAAGTATGTCTTGTAAGATCTTCAGCTAGCTGCGAAGATCAATCTTGCAATTGGGTCTATAGGGAAGGGATATAGAGAGAAGAGAGAAAGAAAGAGATCTGCAAGCTAAGAGCACATATATAACAGTAATCTTTCACCTAATATATTATAAAGCACAGCTCTGTGGGCGTAGCCCTAGGGACAAGGTGAATCACGTATATCTTGTTGTTCTGTATGGTTGATGTTGTGTTCTTTACTCTGTTACTCTGATGATGCATTAGTATGTTAGATCTGATATATAACGGTGTGAAGTATGTTTATGTTTGGAAAGAATAATATGATATTCTTGTGTGATTTCCTTGATTCCACCTGCATTTACTCTAGTTGTAGACACATGTTTCCTGCAACCCCCTATTGCTACTTCGGGTGAGACTGCATTTGCTTTGCAGGTGTTGCCGAAAGGGCCAGTAGTTAGGGCTTGTTGGTGCGTTATTAGATTTTAACCCTGGGTATGCTCCTATGCCAACAGGGATCCAAAGGGATAGGAGCCAAATAAGAGTGTCGAAGATGGGTTGGGTCCACAAAACAAATTGTGTTAAAAATGATAGGTATCACTAGAATTAGGGTGAAGAGAGGAACCCAGTGGGATAGGTCGCAAATAAGTGTGCCAGCGAGACCACTATACTATTCTTTTTAACTCCTATGAAGTTATAATCCGACATGAATAATATTGTAGTGACGAAATGCCAAAATGATTAATAGGAATAAATGTGTAGTAATTTCGCAACCAGACTGCAGAAGGCACAGTTGCATGGCAATAGATATTGTATGTTCTGGGTTTTTTTCCGTCCCTAGGGGTAGGATATTCATGGTTTCTATAGTCAATGGTTTTCTATGTGCTATAGCTCTCTGATATACGCGCAGGTTCCAACAGTAGTACTCAGCCCAATATCTCAGGGCACCAACTAAGGAGGCTAGACCGTGCCCTTTTCTGTACTACTCGACTACCCAGGTACTAGAGAGTATCTTCATGAGTGTTTTTCTCAATGGAACTATAGTAGTCAGGCGGTCAATCAGTTTATCTATGGAGGGCTTCGGGAGATCTAGGTACAAGTTTTGTCTGATGCGCTACCACTCGAAGGGGTACCAACAGGGGTTACAAGGGTGGCCAACAAATGTGCACTTAAGTATCATGTGTATTTCCTGTGTGTATAACTCCCTGAATGCGAGTTTATGAACATAATGATAGGTCTTTGTAGCTTTAATATGTCAGAATACATCTCTACCCTAAAAAAAATAATTAACCCACAATTTTCTGCCGAGGAAGGTGCTCTGATACCACTTGTAGTATTCCATAAATAAAATAGTATGCAAAACAAAAATATTTTAGCTAGAAATGGCAGAGAAATAATGATATAACTAGAGCAATACCAGAATGACACCATAAAGAGAACTTTGATTACTAATAGCAAATTTCACTTGCCGCTTCAAGGGGGAAAACTCCAACAGAGCAGAGCTCTGTGAAAATAATGTCCAAGACAAGATTTCTCTACTTTTATTTATACTAAATCTATCTATCAAAAAGAACAATCTAGAGGAAGATCCTTCTAGAAGTGGAAGCTTCTATTAGGTCTTCTTACATTTGACTTATTCTTCCTTATTGCTAGGGCTTATTAATATTATCCTTTATTACATGGAATTATATTATTCTACCTATGTGAGGGGTTAGGGAGGTTATTGATCCAGGTGGATATCGGTGACCACCCATCTTTTCCAACTGGCTCAAAACAGTTTTCTGGCCATTTTGGTAATTTACTATTTTTAGCAATTTTTAACTTCCAGGGCCATTTTGAGGCCCTAAACGATGTTTTTGGGAAAACAGGGAGCAATATGGAAGTTTCTTCGATATTGCCTCCAAAATGAATCTCCTCGAAGTTACCTTTCCAATGGACTATCATATGCCTAACAGGAGATCCTATGCAAAAGTTACAACCCAAGGAAGTTGATGTACTAACTTACCCAAACGGGGCCCACATGACTTTTGGTGCTTCATCTCCTAGGGTTAGGTTTTTAGATGTCTAGGGTTTTTGGCATTCCTGTTTATTGTAAAAATTCCTTCAAAGCCTCATTGTAATCATCTTCTTGTGAATGTGAGTAGTCGTCACATCTCTTCTCTAAGATAAGCTACCACCATTCTAGCGAGTCTTTCACTTTGTATTTTTACAATCTCTGTACATTTCTTTCATTAATAGCAATCGTGTATTACTGTATATTTGTGTTTATGGTTGCATCTATGATACATTTCTGTTATATTATTTAATATATGTGATATCTCTATGCATTTATTTATTATATCTCCGCTCTCATTTCATGCCGAAAATAATCTGGATCAGTTACGTCCCTAACATTATTGTTGTGCGACAACCTTGGACAGAGCATGTTGCATTTCTGACTGTTTTAGCAGTCAATTTCAAATTAATTTTCTTACTAAATGAAAGGAAATTTTGAAAAATGAAAGAGGGTTTTTTCAAGGACAGACCAAGTAACAAAAACCTCTCTTAGTTCTTACAAATATATCACATTTTGGGATATATGATGTCATATTTGAGGCCTACTTTTCATAATTTCCCCAAGCCAGATTTGCTAACAAAGTTCTAGAATTTTTTGAAATTCGACTTGGTGAACCTCCAACTTGGAATAATTGACTCCAAATTTATTTGTATGATGAAGTTTGAATATTTTTGTACCAAACCCCATGATTTTCTCTTCAGTTAGCACAATTTTAGTTGGTCAAGAACCAAATCCTAGAAAGTAAGATATGGACAAATTTTGCGAAATATTCTTTCCTAAGTTATTGTAACTTCTTCCTATCTTTAGCTAAGGAAGGATTTCGACTTCCTTAAGTTTTGATATGACATTTTTCTATATATTATCATAAATACAATGTAAAAAGGGTTGGAATGTGAAGGAAGAGACTCTTGCTCCATATTGTAAATTTTATGAGATTAATATAATCAGTCTGGATTGGAAGTACCTGAACTTTGGCTTCAAAGATTCTGGTGAAGGTGTTTTCTTACTTGTATTTTATTTAATGTATGTTTTTCTTCCTCATTAAATCCATATAAATGTTTTCTTCTCTGGTATTTGAATAAAGTTAGTTTTTTAATAATTCCTCAATAAATCTATGCTCTATTGCACATATTCAAATGTTACCACCATTTTTCTTCTAAAGTCATCTTGGGATTCATCCTAGATAGATTCCCTAAGCTAATGGATTTCCTTATTCATTCAAATCTCCAACTACAACGATAATTATATTGTCTAAGGCAACATTTTCTACCCAGCCTTACATCAACCTTTGTTCAAATTGACCAAGTGTCCAGCATATTATTCATCTCAAGTGTATGATTGCATGCCCAATTGTATTGTTTCTCGCTCAACCACCATTTCATAAACCCTGCCTTATTTTTCAGAAGATCTAGCCACTGCACTTCATGTAACCAGTCAATCCTTGATTGAGTTGTAAGAGAGATCCATCTCTCGATTGGAAGAGCTAGCTTCCAATTCCCAAAGTGTTTTGAAGGTTACCTCTATGTTTTTCTCCCACAACCAAGTAAATTACATTGATAACATTTTGGTGTCGTTGTTTGGGATTGAAGGTGAAATATTCCTTGGGATAAACGACAAAGTCCAGATCTGAGTAATGATGGTGAACAGTAATCAAACACAAAGAAGGTTGTGCCATTCACCTTACGACTCCAATCAAGCTTCAATGAAATTCAAGAAATACACTGGAGAACAAGCTCATTTGACAAAGACATGGAAGGACATCATGGGAAAACCAGGTATCAAAGATTCATTTTTTTCCAAGAGATCTTATTCATTTTCATCAAGTGTCTCTTGTATTTTCTTGAACATGTTAAAAGAATTGTTTTTTCCCTACTGTATTCCAACGATGACTAGAAATCTACATTTGTATATCCTTCTTCTAAAGTTCTAAATGTATCTCATGTTCCTTGCATAACTGATCCTGACCAAGAGATTTCATTTGAATTATATGATGTACATGATCAATGTGATAAGCCTCAATATACCCAAGAAAATATCACATCTCTTGTGCTTAAGCCTCAACCCTCCAAGATCAAAGAGAGATACACACCACTTCAGTTACCTCATATTCTACATGATTTTCCTCCAAAGCACTATAAATACCTACCTCTATTCTATGGAGAACCCGGTAACCCTACAGTTGAGAAACATATCCATGCTTTTGAGCATTTTGTAGATTTCTTTGAAATTGAGTATGATGATGTTTGTATGAGAGCCTTTGCTCAATCATTGCAAGGGGATGTTAAACAATGGTTTAGACACTTACATCCCGAGATCATATGCTCATGGGAGGAAATGAAGGATATTTTCCTGAAATTTTTGGGTGAGAAGAAACCTTTGGATCAACTCATTTTAGAATTTTATTCCATGAAGAAACAAGGGGATGAGACTGTGTCAAGGTTTATGATGAGGTTTTCTAGTTTTTACTATAACATGCCCAAAGGAATTCAACCCCCATAAGTTACTGCCAAACTGTGTTATGCAACAACTCTTCATCCAGATGTGTCCTTCCTTCTGATGGAACGAAGATATAAGTCCTTGCAACAAATGTTTAGTGATGCTCATGAGGTTGAAGACAATCTTCTAGCCTATGGGAAGTTTTCAGAACAAATTCAAAATGAAGAGTTGGATGTTCAATAACATGGTGGTGAATGTGAACAAAAAACATCCGATCTGAATTTTGAGCAGAAGATTAATAATATCATACATTTTCTTGGAGTTTTTGACACTAATTTTTTTGCAAAAAAGTATATTTCACCTATTCAAGAAGAAGTTGTTGACTTGAATTTTTTTTCTTCTGGTCTGAATTTTGATCCATCTCAAGATAAGCAGGGTGTTGATTATTTTATGTATTCATTTGAAAACTTTCATGAAAATGAATTGGTAGATCAACCTACTGAAGAGAAAGTTGTTGTCCCAAGTTTTTTCCCGGTTGATAGCATTACAAAGATTTTTGGCGAAGCTAAATATGATAAATGCAATGATGACTATGATGTTGTGTTTGATGATCAACAAGTTGTATGTTTATCAACAAGAAATGTTCAGTTTCATTATTTTAAGGAAAGCAATCAGCCTGCATGTTTCAGGTGTGACAGCGATGAAGAACATGAGGAAAGTATTGAATCAAGTGAAGGAAATACTCTACCCTTGTTCTTTTCTTCATTCCAATTACTGAAGGAGAATTTTCATAGTGTTATAAGTCAACAGTTACACAGTTATGTCAGCGAACATGGAGAAAACAGTAAGTTTGCTAATGAAAATTCCCTGCCTTTGTGCTTTGCTTCATTTGTACTATTAAAAGAAAATTTCAAAATCACCACTGAAGCAAAGGGGTGTGAGCTAATGCAAGATGACATAACCTCATTGGAACAAATTGACAACAAACTGCAACAACCTTCTCATGTGTTTTATGACCCTGTAGCTTATTATATGGAGTGCTTCAAGAATCAAAATTTGCATCCTATGATCATTTGTAAGGCTGGAAATGAAGATGATGGTCAGTTGGTGCCAAAACTAGTTGTATCCTCATTGTCAGCAGATGTTTTATTACAACATTCTAATGCAAATTTCTAGACTTCCTATGATAGCTTATTGAGTAAATCACATGAAAGAAAATATGCAGGTGAAGGGGTAAATTTATGGCACATAAATCACCTAGAGAAAAGTTGTGATCTATTGGATGAGTATGAAATCAGTTTGCACTAATTTGAAGATCCTTTTGTAGTCTTTCTGGAGTCAGTAAGCAGCCCCAAATTTCTATACTTTGTTGAATTTGAATTTGGTTGCAAATGTTCAAATGAGTTGCCATTTTATTTTCAAGATTTTGTTTTTACAAAGCACATTCCAAACCTTAAGTTAGTCAAGCTATTACTTGAATGGATACTTTGGAATTATTATTACACATAAGAAATAAATTATCTCTTCAAGTAGAGTAGGAGTGCTTATCAATAAGCTCATAGTTTGAGCATTTTTTCAGTTTGATTTCAACAACGTGCAGTTCATTTTTTAGATTGGATTTGTTTTCAGACGAAGGTCTGGTAAGGAGAAAGTGCAGGTTGTAGATATCAATGGTTTGGGATAAGCCCAATGGATTAGGCTACTATTCTACTTGTTCTTTGGCACTTCATAGGGAGTATTCCATCCCCATTGGATCCAATGTTAGCACATGTAAATTTTCACATGAAAAATTATTGTAGAGACCGTCATTTAATTTGAACTACAATGAATTAAAACAGAGCAGAAATTTTGAAATTCACTCAATTTTTGCATAATAAATCTGATATTACAATAAATAAAATTTATTAACAATTTCATTCTAAAGATTCATAACTAACCTTAATCTGATGCTACCTCCTTAGCTTGAATCTGCTCTTCCGCTGCTCTTCCGCAGCTTGCTCCTGAAGACACCCCAAAACCAGCCACCCTACCGACTAGTACGCCTAGCCCTAGGACATCTATGGACGTCCTAGCCCTCTGAGCCCAAAACCCCTCAGCCCCGGTGCACTGTAAATCCCACTGTTCACTCACTCTATCCCAATGCTCCCAAAATCTCCTCTCCCATGGAATGCATGAATGAAATCCCTCCAAAAATGAATCCTCCTTCTCCCTGGTCCTTCTCCCTCCCTTATGCCTCCTTCACCGCCCCCCACACCTTTACTCCCCACCAAACACCTTATCCAATGATTAATGCCTTATCTGTTCATTTATTTCTTATTAATGATCTTATCCTTTATTTAATGATCCTTTTTACGTATGGGTTACGTTATCCCTTATGGGATACGTAACCCCTATTTAACCTTATATTTTATTTTTCCTCATTTGTTTAATACATAATCAATCAA
>ML791703.1:75210-87140 GCA_009831015.1 Picea engelmannii | reverse complement strand
CCCAAACCTGGGGTCTCCAACTTCTCATGGCCATAACTCTCTAACCGTGAGGAATTATATGACGTTCCACATACCACCGGAAATGACATGACAAGCACTATCCATCTAGGATATTTTCCCTGACAAGTTCACTTTTCCTCATCTCATTATTCCACAATTAAGCATGGGTTCTCTTACTCCACAAAGCGTCTTCCCGTGAGGGATTTCACCATAAGGGGACAAATTTGGAGTTCATCCATATTTACTTCTTATCAACCATGACAAAAAAATAATGAGTCATATTTACATCAAACAATATTGGGTCCATTATCCAAACCTTTGTGCTACGAGGCTTTTTTCAACAATTGACATCAATGACAACCAACCTTAATCAACAGTTAGTACATTAACTTCCCAGGGTTGTAACATTTGCATACGATCTCTATTTTAGGCACGTGATAGCCCGTTGGAAAGGTATTTTCGAGAACTACACATTACACCATCAAATTGTGACTATGTCTATAGTTTGACTGTGGCGGGCCAAAATAAAATCGTTTAGGGCCCCAAAATGACCCTGGAAGTACAACAAGACGTGTTGACATGAAAACATACAAAATAAGCCATTTGGATTAGGTGGGAGGCCACCAATATCCCCCTGGAAGATGTGTAGGGATCTAGACATCCCCGGAAGTGTAGAACCCACCATTCCAAAGAAGTACATAAGAACGTGTTGAACTAAAAACTGGAAAAAGGATCCAGTTGGAACAGGTGGGTGGCCACCAATATCCACCTGGATCAATCCTCCCCCCTTACGAATAAATGGTCTCCATTGCGTTGAGTTCCTAGGGAATAGAGGAAAGAATGTTTTGAATCTGAATCTTGGTGAGTTGTGTGCTTTGCTGGAGAAGTTGTGTTGATTGGTTTGTGGAATACTATCACAAACCGATTGTTGGTGGGGTTGAATATGCTCCACCAAATTGTTGTCTTTGGGTTTGATGGGGCATTGTGTAGGCACCATTGTAGGTGAAGAAAAAATATCTTCTTTCTCCTTGAAAATGTTTTTTTGTTGAATATAAGGTGTTGAGGTTGCAGTTGGTGTAGATATCTTATGTGCATCCTTTGAAAATACTGTGAAGAGGATGAATTTTTCAATATGAGATATTACCTTGCAGTACTATTTTGGTGTAGCAGTAGTCGGAACTACCTCTGGTATCCGATAGAGCTAACCTACCAGAGAAATAATGACAGTACGGGGCCTAGAATCATAGAAATCATGGTGTCTCCACATACATGGTTGTCCCAAAACCACATCACAGAAATAAAGAGGGGAAACATCACACACTACCTCATCCTTGAAGCGTTGGATTCCGTAGGACATGTGTCACTACTGGCTGACACAAAGATCTCATCCATGGCGAAGCCACCCGATGTTGTATGATTGTGGGTGTGGTGTTGTCGACAAACCAAACTATTTGACGGCCTTATATGAGATGAGGTTATTCTGGATGTCGTTCTCAACGATGAAATGCAATGGGGTCCCCTTCACCCACATCTATGAATGGAAAAGGCACTCCCCCTCTTCAGGATCTACTGATTTTTCTGGTTGAATTGTTGCAGTCAAGACAGTGGAAGTGGGGTCTACGTCAATGATCTGTTTGTTTTCAATATTTTCTAGATCAGATTCTGAATCATGTTTTGGCTCTATGTCTTTGAACTCGACCACCAATGACTATTTCAACCGACATTCATCGGTGTTGTGCCAGGGGATTTTGTGGAAGTCACACCACTTCCCAGTGTCATTCTTCATCTTCCCTTTACCCTTTTTTTCCTGTGTCTTAGACTGGTTGTCTAGGTGCTATTGGTTAGGGTTTCTTTACCATGCTTTGGTTGTTTCATATTTTCAAACCCAATTTCCCATTTGTTCTGGTGCCTAAATCTCTGCTTAATTTTGGCATAATATCGATAGGAAACTCCCAATGATGAGATGTTTAGGAAATCCATTTCGGTTTGGATGTACCTATGCAGAGCCCCATGATATTTCAGAATCAGATGTCGCTCAGAGTCCTTGATACCCAGCTTGGTGCACAAGGTATGGAAAGTATCTGTGAACTCCGACACTATTTCTCTCTTCTCTTGATGTAGTGTGGTCCATATCATGGATTGGTATTCATAGTTATCAATAAGATAGTATTTTTCTTTGACCGCATCCACAAAACAATACCAAGTGGGCTTGGCCAGATTCCAGATTCCTCTGTGGAACTTTTCTCCCAATAATTTTCCCACCAATGTTTGACATGGGGGAGAGCCTTGAGGAGTGCGAAGGTGATCTTTTCTTCATTGAAAAAATTTTGAACAGAGAAATAACCTTCTAAGAGATTTAACCATTTTTCTAGGGCATATGCATCTATCTAACCTTCAAATATGTGAACATCAAAATTAACTTGTACCTTGAAGGGAGAGGTTCCTCCAAAATGGTCGCTTGATGAATATGTGTCTGGTTCTATCGACAAGTGTTGAATAATGTGTCCAAAATTCTCCATCATTTTATCCCTCTGTCACGCGAAATCTTTCTCAAGCAACATGTTAATAGAATCTTCTACTCTGACGTCTTTCTTTTCTGCCACCATCGAGGGTTTCTTGGGTGTGCAAGAGTGATTTTCCTCAAGAGAGAAAAACTCGAGACTCAACTAGCTCTACTCGGACCTCGTCGGGGACATGCGCTGAAAAATGATCAAGAGTAGCCTGCTCTGATACCACTAATCCGGATTATGTTCAGAATGAAATGAAAGTAGAAAAATTACAATGAAATACTCATGAAACTTTCTAGAAACGGAGAAATACAGAAATATTTTATTTATATTAATGAAAGAATTGTAAAGAGACTGTAAAAATACAGAGTGCAAAACTTGCTAGAATGGTGGCAACTTTATCTCTCAAAAGAGATGTGATAGCTACGCTCATTCGCAAGAAGATGATTGCAATAAGGCTCTGAAGAGATTTTTGTGTTAAACAGGAATGCTAAAACCCTAGACATCCAAAAAACTAACCCTAGGAGATGAAACGCCAAAAGTCATGTGGGCCCCATTTGGGTAAGTTAGTACATTAACTTCCCAGGATCGTTACTTTTGCATATGATATATGTTTTAGGCGCGTGATAGCTCGTTGGAAAAGTCTTTTTGATAACTACGCATTACCTTGTAAAACACTGACTATGTGTATAGTTTGACTATGACAAGCCAAAATAACATTGTTTAGGCCCCAAAACGGCCCTAGAAGTACAACAAGATGTGTTGACATGAAAACATACAAAATAATCCATTTCGATTAGGTGGGAGGCCACCAGTATCCACCTGGAAGATGTGTAGGGCTCCAGACAGCCCCAGAAATGTAGAACCCACCATTCCAAAGAAATACAGAAGAACTTGTTGAACTAAAAACTGGCAAAAGGATCTAGTTGGAACAGCTGGGTGGCCACCAATATCCACATGGATCATGCTACTCACAGCATTGTGCATCATCACCTAACTTACTTCTACATCCTCCAGTTGTTGTTTCATATTCTTGGTTGAAGTTTGAAAGGAAAACCTTTCTTATGAACCAAAAAACTCAAGATTCACCTTAAACACATATCCCTTTCCTACATCAAACCAAATTTTTCTCATTTGGTGTGCATCTGCAAGCATTGTGTTTTATGGTGTGCAATTGTAACAGTCCAATTTCAAGCAGTTGTATGAATTTCTTTGTCAAAGTTTTGAGTGGGAAATCTCAAAGTGATAATGATATAGACATTGAATGCATAAACCTAAGGGGTTCATCAGTAAGAAGGTAAAGAAAACTCTTTCATGGAAGTTTACATGTATCAAGGTTTTAAGGTTTCAAAGGAAAATGTGTTCTTTTTGAAGGAGGGAAAGGGTTCTAGGGCACCCTACAATGACTTTGAATTTTTTTTTACCATAAACCATCATCACCAATCAACCTAGGTCAGAAAAATAAATAAAAGTGAAGAAAGAGCATGATCCAGATGGATCTCGATGGCCATCCACCTTTTTCACTGAATCACCATCTTGAGCCTATGGTTTTGATAAACCATGATATTCACCCTTTTGATGGGGAATGGAATGTAATGTCATATTCCTTTGTTAATTACAAACATCATGTAATGATTTCCTAGTGGTTTTATGTACATGCCTATAGCATATCCTTAATGCATTGAATCCCATTAGAACTCCACAGTTAAGCACACTTAATCTAGAGTAGTACTAGGATGGGTGACCGCTCGGGAAGTCCTAGTATTTTACATGCCTATGTCATTTTATAAACTTAGTCCAATTTATCCCACATGCATCATGGGAATTGTTCTCCTCTCACTCTCTCATATATAATTGAGGTGAAGGAGGCCATTTAAGCATGAAATGGAGTGTGATGTAAAGCTTCTTGTGAATGAAGTGTAGCCAACATCTCTTTCTTTTTAGAGATAAGCTACCCCATTTTTCTAGTTTGTGTTCTACAATGTTTTTCTATATTGTTCAGTAATAGAAGTTGGGTTTCACTGTATTTTTGTGTTCTCCTCTATATTTTTGTGTATTTCATTGTTATATCTTGGTTATATTTCTTCCTTCATGTCGTTCTCAAAATAATTTGGCTCAGAGCAGTTTTTGCGCAACTATGTTGTGTTTCTGTTGTAAGTTATTGTTGCGCAGCAACCTTGGACAAAGCACGTTATGTTTCTGATTGTTTTGGAAGTCAACTTCAAATTAAGTTTCGGACCAAATGGAAAGGAATTTTTGAAAACTGAAAGATCTTTTTTTCAAGGGCAGACCAACTAACAAAAACCTCTCTCATTTTTTACATAGCTATCACAGTTTGGGATATTTGATGTCATCTTTGAGGCCTATTTTTCATAATTTCGCCAAGCCAAATTTGTTAACAAAGTTCTACAATTTTTTTAAAATTAGACATGGTGGACCTCCAACTTGGAATAATTGACTCCAAATTGATTTGTATGCTGAGGTTTGAATATTTTCTACCAAATCCCATGATTTTCTCTTCACTTAGCACAATTTTAGTTGGTCAAGAACCAAATCCTAGAAAGTACGATATGGACATATTTTGCCAAATATTCTTTCCTAAGCATTTATAACTTCTTCCTATCTTTACCTAAGCAAGGATTTCGAACTCCTTAATCTTTGATATGAAATTTTTCTATATATTATCATAAAGAGAATGTAAAGAGGGTTGGAGTGTGAAGGAAGAGACTCTTGCTGCATATTGTAAATTTTATGAGATTAATATAATCAGTATGGATCAAAAGTACCTGAACTTTGGCTTCAAAGATTCATGTGAAGGTGTTTTCTTACTTGTTTTTTCTTTAATGTATGTTTTTTTGCCTCAATGAATCCATGTAAATGTTTTCTTCTCTGATATTTGAATAAAGTTAGTTGTTTCAGATTTCCTCAATAAATTGATGCTTTATTGCACATATTCAAATGTTACCACCATTTTTCTTATAAATTCATCTTGGGATTCATCCTAGATATATGCCCTAAGATGATGGATTGTCTTCTTCATTCAAACCTCCAGCTACAACGATAATTAAATTCTCAGAGGGAAAATTTTATACCCTTCCTTTGATCAGCCTTTGTTCAAATTGACCAAGTATCCAACAAATTATTGATCTCAAGTGTATGACTCCATGCCCAATGGTCATTTTTCCTACTCAACCAGCATTTCATAAACCATACCTTCATTTTCAAAATATCTAGCCACTTCACTTCACGTAACCAGTCAATCCTTGATTGAGTTGTAAGAGAGATCCCTCTTTGAATTGGAAGGGCTAGCTTCCAATTCCCAAAGTGGTTTGAAGGTTACCTTTGTGTTTTCCTCCCACAGTCAAGGAAATTACAAAGTGATAACACATCTAAAGTAGTCGTATGTATCCTCTATGTTAATTTCTTTGAATGGCAATTTGGTTTCGTCCTAAGGGATAAGAAACTCAATACTTTGGAAAAATCCAAAGAATACAGTGCAGAAATCAAAGAGAATATTCATTACTCCAAGATTGAGCCATATTGGTACCCTCGTACCAGGATGGAAGAAAAGGCAAAGGTAGAAACAAGAAATGTGTCGGATCCAATAACTCTCTTATAATATAAGCTTGATCAAATGAATTCTCAGTTCATCCAAACTCAGAATCAAGTTATGAACCGACTGAAAATTCTGAAAAGAAATCAATATTCTTCGACACCTCGATTCATTAGAAAATAGAGGGATGCTACAGGTTGGAAGGAAAAAACTCAACAAGAGGAAAAGGCTCCTGATACTTTGAAACGTGTTGGGATGGTAAATTTGGAGGAATCACCATGGTGTTCTCCTTGTCAAGAACCCCATCCAGAAGATGAATGTCCCAAATGGGAAGAGGACTTCCCTGACAATATGAAATTCATAGACACAATTTTCACCTTTCAGGATGATGATGAGTATGTAGACATTACAAAGGAACTACTTGATGAAGTTAGGAAGAGGGGAGCTAGATAAGGTTGGATTAGAGTGCTTAATCAATTGACCGATGATCAGAGGAAATAATTGAAGAAGAGGGAAATCTTGACATATGCAAGAAGGAATAAAACTCCTACCCCTCTGCCAGAAAAGCAAGCTCCATCTTAGCCAAAAAGGGAAGCTCAACCTCAACTAGTAGAGAAGGTCATCCCATCTCCCCCACCTCAAGTTCATGAATTGCTTCCAAAACCAACGCAAACATATGGGGAGATCCAATTGAACATAGACGTCTCATATACGATTCGAAAGATGAATATCTCAGTTACTATGATGGAAATGTGCAAGATTCCTTCTGCCAGAAAATAAGTGTTGAAGGCATAGAAGGTACCAGATGACGGAGAAGACCCTCCTCTCATCTTGAACACTATATATCATGGATGGAAAAGGGATGCAAACCCTCCCTTTTATATTTCTTTGGGTGTGAATGGTATTCGTTTGAACAATTGTATGTTGGATTTTGGGGCCTTGGAAACTGTGATGTCTTTGAAGGTTATGAAACAACTTGGTTTGAAAACAACTTGCCCATATGGAAATGTCTATGGCATTTATTCTAAGAAGGTGAAGGTTTATGGTCTCACAACAGATGTGGAGGTATACTTGGAAGATTTCCCTCACATTGGCCTCCTCATGAACATAGTGGTGATTGATGTTTTATATGCTTGGGGGATTCTCTTATCAAGAAGTTGGGTCACCACGCGTAGTGGATTTATTAGCATGGACCTTATTGTTACACATTATCTTCATCATCCCTATGACCGTTAATGATGTAAACATATTTTTTGCCTTCAGAAGGGTCAGTGGCCTGAGTTCCTGAAGAGAGAAGGGAGAAGAACTTTTCCTGAGAAAAGAAGTTGCATTTTCCTTTGTAAATACCCTATAAAAAAGGAAGTTTGTAGGTTTCTATATAGGTAGGGTGCGATAATACCTGATTCTTGCAGGTTTCACCATATCTAGGGTGTGAGATGTTCGCAGGTTTCTCTATAGGCAGGGTGCGAGAATGCCCAGACGTGGGAAAAACAAGCGTTTTCTCGAATCTTCTAGAAGGAGAAACTTCTATGGTGAGGTGGCATCCAAATGGTTTGGATCTTACTTGCTTTCATGATTTAGTGGGATCATCCTAACCTCCTCACCTTATCCTCTTCAACTTATAAAAGGAGAGGAGTTCTCATGGAGAAAGTTAGCTTTGGTCAACTTTGGTTGGCTTGGAATTGTTAGCTTGGTTAGAGTGGCTTTGAGAATTTCTTTGTCAAGATAGATTGTGAGTAGTATCAGATCTATGCTCTCAGAATTCTTGGAGTAGAAATGGTGGGGGAAAATTTGGGAAAGGGATATGTTTTCATCTTCGTATTGATTGGAAATAAGTGTCGCTCTTGAACATGACACCCCCTATTCATTACATTTGAAGCCGGTTTGGGAAATCCATTTGTCTCTCATTCGATTTGCTACAAGGTCATTCCCTATGTCGTCTTTGAGTCAATGCTACCAAATCATTGGTCATGTCATTCATATGTTCAAGACAAGTCCATCTAAAACCTCAATTGAGTCGGCCATCTGCAGTTGTCCATTCTCTCTATGTCGGCCTTCCCTGTGTCCAGTTCAATTTACATCATACTCTGTTTCACCTTAAAAATTTGTTACTCGTTTCGTATCATTGATGGGGGATACATCAAGGCCCTCCTGTGACGAGTTTTTCTCCGTCGACCTCATCTCATTATCCAGAATCAAGACTTAGAAATTATTTGGTACCTTGGAGCTTGCATGCCTCAATGGCAGGTTTCCTCGCTTTCGACAGTGGGTTTCCATCATTGACCCCTGATCGAAAGATTCCATCGGATGTTCAACTTCAACTCATTCATTCACACTCGATGGATTGTACTAGAGTACCTTGGGAGTCATTGACATCAATGGTGATTTCCCTCGCACTTGTTAATGGTTTCATCAATGACCGGTAATCAAGTGGTTTCTGCCATGTTCGACTTCAACACATGTAATCACATGGTTAGATTCATACTTTGAGCGATGACATTGAATACCCTGGATATCATCTCTTTGTCTAGGTTTCGATGGAGTATGTATTATCTGCAACACATAGATCCACTGTGTATGTCTCGTGGCTATGTCGTCTTAATTTGAAAATTTCTCGCATAGATCCACAGTGTATTCATGGTGGCTATGCTATATTTTGACGGTGTGGATCCAGAGTGTATGATTGGTGGCCATGACCTATGTCTACAATGTTCAAAATGATTTGTCTCCTACCCCTCCCACCAGCAAGACTTCTGAGGTAAATGTCATCCAATCTACCCCAGCCGGTAAAAACAAATCTAAAAAGGGAAGAGGTAAGAATAAGGAAAGCAAAAATAATCAAGCAGAGCAAACCAAACCTACCCATGTTGATGATCAGGATAAGCGCAAAACTCGATACCCTTTTCTTATCTGTGGTGATGATCACTACACAAAGGATTGTCCACGATGCACCGAGGTGACTAAGTTCCTTCAAGGAGCTCCAAAACCACCTGCACTGGTTTTCTTGTCCCAACCCTCCCGTCTCAACAACAGGCTCAGTTGGTCATCCATGACCAACCCTCATCTTCTACCACCTCCTATGTTTTGATGTGTACTGGCGATTCTAAACAGAACAACGTTGCACTCACTACTCGAGCCAAAGATTATTCTCCCTCTAAGGAGAAGGTTGATGATTTACCTCCTTCTTTGGTACAACCCTCTCCAGCGACTCCACCTACCAACGGTCCTCTTCATCTCGAACGACCAAGCCTCGACACAGTTTTGCAACCCCCCCCAAAGGGTGTTGTTCGAAAGTCGAATTTCAATCCTCATGCTCGTGCCACCCAGAACTACAACATTGTTGAAGATCGTGCCCAAGCACCTTCTGCGATGTCATCCCTTGAGGTCCTTCAAAGTTTTCCTACACAACGGAAGGCACTGTTGAAAGCTATTGGTGGAATTGACCCGACGGATACGAATTTAATAATCTTTGACTTGGAAGATCACATTCCAAGGTTACCCCCTCAACTGGCGTTCCAGATCCAAGTGGTTGTCCCTGACAAAAACATTTGTCGAACCGTCATCGACGAGGGTGCCTCGACGTGTGTCATGTCTCTTGCTCGCTGGAAATCCATTGGCTCTCCTTCCTTGAATGAGTCCCAGAACACTCTTAAAGCCTTCAATGGCTCTGGTTTTAAGCCCTGCGGTGTCCTTCCAGAGTGTGTTTCTTCCGTCAAATGAAGACCTCTTGGAAGCCATGACCGAGTTTTTTCCCTTGACATGGTGTCATTCTAGAGCATTGTCCTCTTGGAATCCATGATCAAGAAGAGGTCCGAGGATAGTTTTTGCATCTCTGACGAAACCTCGTTAAAAAATGAAACAGAGGTCTTTGAGCATAGTTTTCTAATTTCAAGCTCGTTAAAAAATTAAACCACTTACGAGGATGGTTTTTCATCTCTGTGGCAACCTCATTAAAAACTGAAATAGAGGTTACGAGCATAGTTCTTGTTTCTATATCAAGCTCATGAAAAAATGAAATAGTGTTCCCCCTCTCTGTTTGAGTCAAGTCCTTAGTCTATTATTTGAAGCTTCATTTCCTCTGCCTTTGTCGTTGGATGAAACGAAGCTTGGGGGGCAATACTTCTAGCCTCTAGACTTCATGCTGAAGTAGAGCCGCTAGTTTCTTAAACTGGGGGCTAATTACCAACCATCCCTGTGTTATGCGTTGGGAAGTCACAAGCATAGTTTTCTATGGTTCAATCTTGCGTAAAAATGAAACAAGGTCCAAGCATAGTTTTGTTTAGTTTTTAAGCTTGTGTAAAAAATAAAATCTATCCCAAGCATAGTTTTGTTTTGTTTTAAAGCTTGCGTAAAAATGAAAACAATTCTGAGCTTAGTCTTTGTTCTTTCTCATGCTCGTAAATAAATGAGAATAGGTTACTGAGCTTAGTCTTTGTTCTTTCTCGTGCTCGTAAATAAGTGAGAATGTAACCGAGTATACTTTTATCACTTTTTCGGACTCGTAAAGGTTATACGAAAAAGGAACCCCCTAGAGTTCTCTTTAAGCTCTTTTTAGACTCTCTAAACATGAAAATATTGCAAAGCGACCTTGTTCTTTTCACGCTTGTTAAAGTGTTTGAAGAAAATGTCTATTGAGTGATAGTTTATCTCTTTTTCGGTCTCATCAGACTATTTTACGAAAAAGGAACTGAGAGAGTTCTCTTTTAAGTGTTCTTCCAGACTCTATAATCATGAAAAACCTTTGAGTTTTCTATCTTTGGAATCGTTAAACAAACATCGACAGGCCCATATGGGACTGAACCACTCCTTCCTAGGGTTTGTTAAACATACTCCGAGGGACTTGTCCGAAGGATGAGCTTACATTTCAAGCATATGTTATCCTCCTCAAGATTGCGTAAAAATAAAGAGGTACTCGCCAAAAATGGTGGGGGAAAAAATTGGGAAAGAATTGTGTCTAAACCTATATTTTGTGGAAGAGTCGCTTTTGAACATGACACCCTTTCACTCACGTTGTGTCTAGGTTGGAAAATCTACTTGTCTCTTGATCATACTCCTATAAGATTACAAATCCTATTGTTGAGTTAGTGTTTCCAATACAATTGTCGTTTTGTCAATATGTTCGAAGAGAAGTTAAACCCGAAAAGCCTTCTATTGCGTCAGCCATTTTTGCAGTCTTTAAGCCTTCTATTGCGTTGGCCATCCCTGAGTCAGTCGTGAATCACTTGTTACTCTGATCTACATCAAATCTTGTTACTTGTTTCGTGTCATTGATGTGGGATACATTAAGGCCCTCTTGTGACGAGTCTTTTCCTATCGACTTCAACTCATTATCCAGGAATTAGGCTTAGAAACTAATTGGTACCTTGGAACTCACATGCCTCAATGGCAGGTTTCCTCACTTTCGACAGTGGGTTTTCATTATTGACCCCTGATCGGGAGATTCCGCCGAGTGTTTGACTTCAACTCATTAATTCACATTCGTTGGATTGTACTAGAGTACCTTGGGATTCATTGACATTAATGGTGATTTCCCTCGCACTTGTTAACGGTATACACTAATGACCAGTAATCAAGTGGTTTCTACCATGTTCGACTTCAACACATGTATTCACATGGTTAGATTCGTACGATAGAGTGGCAGAGATGAAGACCCTGGATATTTTCTAATAGATCCAGGTTGCGTTGGAGTATATTCAGTGTACTGTTGCATAGATCCACATTGTATGCCTAGTGGCTATGTTCAAATTTGAGTCTTTAACACATAGATCCACAATGTATTTTTGGTGGCTATGTTCAGATTTGAGTCATAATGGCATGGATCCACAGTGTATGTTTGGTGGCCATGACCTGTCTTACTTGACATGGATCTT
>ML791703.1:37926-74571 GCA_009831015.1 Picea engelmannii | reverse complement strand
AGAAACTTCTATGGTGAGGTGGCATCCGAATGGTTTGGATCTTACTCACTTTCATGATTTAGTGGGATCATCCTAACCTCCTCACCTTATCCTCTTCAACTTATAAAAGGAGAGGATTTATCATGGAGAAAGTTAGCTTTGGTCAGCTTTTGTTGGCTTGGAATTGTTAGCTTGGTTAGAGTGGCTTTGAGATTTGCTTTGTCAAGACAGATTGTGAGTAGTATCAGATCTATGCTCTCAGAATTCTTGGAGTGGAAGTGTGTGGGGAATGAAGGACAGTTGGAAGGGACCTTACGACATCAAGGCCATGGTTGTAATCTCTCTTTCACATTTAATATGATACAGTAATATGATTCTTTCCTATAAATCTTGTTGTGTTTTATTGTATGATTCCTTGATCACGTACATAGGTTTATATTGAGTTTATGCTATTTCTATCACTTTGGATGGTTGTGTTCTTTTGCAGGATCATCATTGTATGAGCATTGGAACGGAGCTAGGATGGAGATGGTGAGAGGAAGCGACATTTAAACGGTATGTCACCCATCCCTCTTTGGTTAGTAAATTCAATATTTAAAACTTAAGGAAAGCGTCATGCTCTGGCGTGTTTTGTTCTAGATCTAGGTGGATCTAGGGAGATCAGTTAGTGTCCGCACCTACTGATTTGTCCGATAACACTTACTCATGCACATATTCCTATGGGAGATGGTACTTTCGAGATTCTCTATAACCATGAGGTGTCTAGGAAACATGTGTTGGATCGAAATGATCCTGACTACAATAGAGAGGATGACTTTGAAGCTCTAGATACAACTGAGTATGATCCACGGGACTTGCCTTTTATGTAGGAGGACTGCATAGATACTCTACTTCCAACGACAAATGAATATAAAGAAAATATTTCAAAATTCCAAGGAAAAGAGATCGAGTCCATCAAGATACTAAAGAAAGAAGAATATAAAAGAGATCAAGAACATGAAAAGTTAATTAAAGGTATGGTAAATGCAGAACCACCTTTGTACCCTTACATTGAGAACATACCTTACATAAACTTCACTTAAGTAAGTCCTGCAATCATGTGGGATAAGAGGAATGGAAAGCCCAGGTACGATCAGAAGAATGATGCCTTATGACTTGGCCTCTACATTGTCAAGAAAAAGTATGAGAAGGAAAGCCATTATTTTCCTACCATGGATGGGAGAAATATTTCATTACGAGTTGATGGGTTTCTTCTCTGACCCTATTTTCAAGGAACCACACTTCTTTAGGTCCCAAGCCCCAGGTACGTAGGTAGGTTATCGTCTTTTCCTTGGATTTGCATTTGCTTGCTCATGATAGTTTAGTTACATCTACCTATGTTTGCATGTTATATCTAATTTTTCATTTTGATCTACTTGCATTTGTGCATCATTGATTTATGTCATTTTATTTCATCATATTACATGTTAGTTTAGAAAGTTTGGAAAAATGAAAAATTTTATTTTCTAGAATTAGTTGTCAATTTTGATTTTTAATATTTTGATTATATGAAAAAAGGGTGAGTGAGCCACCCTATATTTCATAGTTTGTTGTTTACATGTGTGTAGACATAGGTCTTACCAAGAGATGTTGCAGTTCCAATGCACTCTATAGTGAGCACATGTCCCCAAGTAGGAGCCACATGTTATCCCACATTTCTAAGGATAACTAAGGAGATGATGTCTCAAGGCCCTCGAGTTGCAGACATGGAGTACCGAGAGAGAATGTATAAGGGAGATCCCCACATCACACCACTCATCACCATGAGATCAATGGTTGCACCATTCACCACGCCATCTTGGCTCATAGAGGATGGAAGGTATTGCTCCATGAGGTAACAAGTATGGTGTTGTGGTAAGTGTCATTTTAATAAATGAAGCATTTGAATATGTTGCAAAAGGTCTTTCCTTGATTTTGAAAATGTTTTCTTGGAAATTATGCTCCTTGCATTGTTTCACCTAGGTGGTTGACATTGTGTCCTAGTAAGTGGTCACCCTCAGGGAAAGGGTTACTACTCGGAGGTCTACTTTATGAGTCATCGTACCATTCTTGATCATACTTATCACTTTCCATACTTCTTCATTTTTCATCCCCTCATCTTTTGGGATTTTCGGGTGCACTGACCCAAGAAGGGATTGTACCTCATTTCATGGGAAGAAGGGGTTGAAGGCCCAAAGGGAAACGTATGGAAAAAGATAAAATCCAAATCATAACCTTCTAGATGCTCACCCAAAGAGGTCTTGAGAGAAATGAAATGTTTCTCCTAAAATATTTAAAGACCTACAAAAGTAAACTCACATTATATATATGTCCTTCTTGTTGATGTGTGTATACGTATGCAATGTCCCTTTATTTCCATGCATATGGCACTCTATGTACATCTAGATTCAAGTGATGTTGTGATACTCTTTTATTTTCATGTATTATAGTACCCAATTGTTTTGGACTTTAATTAATTAATGGAAATAAATGGGCTTGGAAAAAGGTTGCATTGAAAACAAAGGTGAAACACACCCTCTACAAAGGCACCCATAAATGAGATAATATGAATCCTTGTATGTCATGAACCCCATGCCCAGAAGTTTTACCCCCCATCCACTTCATACTCTTCGCATGAATTAGAGATGGTCCACATAGAAAACACTCCTTAACTTGGGGAATGACTCACCCAATAGGTCAACATGACAACCCTCCCATACCTAAACTTGGAAATTTTCATAGGGTCTTTGAGCATTTGTTTATTTTGAGAGGGGGGATTTGATGAACATGTTCGGATGGTTATTTTATTATATATGGATTACTTAACATGATGATTTTTATTTGTGATCCCTTGGAGGGCGAATTTTATTGTCTTTGTAGGGCCTTAATAGGTGGAAGACATTTTGTGAAGGCACAAAGTCACTTGGACCTTCATTCGGGGCATGAAGCCCATTGAATGGAAATTGTGCCCCCTCTCCTTGGATAGTTGGATGATATACATTTCCTTTGGAGGCATGAGAGGACACCTTGGATAAGAAGAGATAGCCCCTTATTTCCAAACGTTTGACCCCAAAGGGCCAAAACATCACTTTTCAGGGCATGACGCCACATTGGGGGCTAGAATTTGTGTAAGTTTTAAACATGTGAAGTAAAGCAATGCATATAGATTCTTAAGCAAAACATAATTTAATCAATGGCCCATACACAGAGTACACAGAGATTTTATACCGGTAACCCTCAACCGGGAAAACCTTTCTTATATTCATATCGAATTTCACCATTCACCATACAATATATACAATGTTTTTAGGTATTTCGTAGATACCAAAACCCTAATCCCTTAATCCAGGATTAATTTAGTAAACCGCTAAAAATAGAAAAATCCGCTAAAAATAGCAAAAATCGGTCAGACGCAGTTATCGAACCTGACGCGCCCACTCACACACATGCAAAGAATATAAAACATACCCAACATTCTCCCACTTTTTTTTTTCTTTGAATCCAGGGGTCCAGGGGATTATATAGTCAACAATCCAGGGCAGCAATGCCCATTGTTACTTTACACCAGGAGAAATTTTCTATGCTCACAGACTTTCTCAATAAATCTGCAACATTCTTCAAAGTGTCAACCTTTTCCAGCAACACCTTCTTTTCCTCAACCATGTCTCTCACAAAGTGATACTGAACATCAATATGCTTTGTCTTCGAATGATAAGTTGGGTTCTTTCCCGGGAATATTGCACTTTGACTGTCACAATCTAATCTCACTGCTTGTTGTACCAACCCAATACCTGAACACAATATTTGTAACCATATTGCTTCCTTGCTTGCATGAGTGGCTGCCATGTATTCAACTTCTGTAGTTGAAAGTGCCACTACAGCCTGTCTTTTTCTCTTCCAACTGATTGCTCCTCCAAATAGGTTAAACCAATACCCACTTGTAGATATTCTGTGATCCAGATCTCCAGCCCAGTCTGCATCAACAAAGCCATGTATGTCCACCACTTTGTCCAATCCTGGTCTTCCTTGGTAGCACAATCCATAACTAGTAGTGCCATGAAGATACTTGAAGACCCTCTTTACTGTTGTCCAATGATCCTTCCCTGGTTTTGACATATACCTGCTCAAAACTCCCACTGCATGTGCAATGTATGGTCTAGTACATACCATTGCATACATCCAACTGCCAACTTCACTGGCATACGAAACATGGGACATGTCCTCTTCTTCTTCCTGTGTCTTGGGACACTGATCTGCAAATAACTTTACACCTATAGGAATAGGAACCTTGACCGGTTTACTTCCATGCATATTAAACCTCTGCAATATCGTCTCAACATATTTTCTCTAATTCAACCAGAGTTTCCTATTTGCACGATCTCTTTTAATCTTCATTCCCAGAATGAAGTTAGCAGCACCGAGATCCTTCATGTCAAATTTGGAGGATAGCTATGATTTCACCTCCTTGATAACATCCATGTTATTTCCTACCAACAACATGTCATCAACATGCAACACTACATAAATGAAGTGATTACCAATCTGCTTGGAATATACACAGTGATCATCCCTGCTTCTTACAAATCCCAATCCAAGGATGTATGTGTCAAACTTTTGGTACCACATCCTAGGTGATTTCTTCAGACCATATAGTGACTTCTGTAGCTTACAGACCAGCTCTTTCTTTCTCTTCACTACAAATCCTTATGGTTGCTTCATGTAGATTTCTTCTTCCAGATCCCCATGTAGGAATGTTGTCTCCACATCTATCTGTTCCAATTCATGATCAAAAGAAACAGCAATAGATAAAATAAATCTAATAGAAGTTAACTTAGAAATAGGAGAAAAAATCTCACCAAAGTCAATTCCCTCTACCTGGGAATAACCTTTTGCTACTAGTCGAGCTTTGTATTTCTCCACTTTACCTTGTGCATTAAACTTCTTCTTAAACAACCATTTTCTACCAACAAATTTTCTTCCAGCTGGCAACTCAACTATATCCCATGCCTCATTCTTATCCAAGGCATCCATTTCTTCAACCATGGCCTTCTTTCAAAGTTTACTATCCTCTAAATTCACTTCTTCCCTAATAGTTATGGGATCATCATCAGTAATAGATAAAGAAAAATTGGAACATAAATCAGGTGGACTATACCTTTCTGGTTTCCTTTTATCTCTCATTGATCTCCTCAATAATAGGGTATGAGGTTCTTCTTCTTATTCGTATTCTTCTTCTGCTTCCTCTTCTTTAGATGATTCAGATTTTCCATCATCCAACTCAAGCTCTATTTTCTAAGGTTCGTCTTGGGTTGGTAGGAATTCATGTTTGGAAACATCTTTTACCTCTCTGAAAACAACATCTCGACTATAAACAGTCTTCTTGGTTTCTAGGTTCCAAAGCTTATAACCTTTCACACCATCTTTATAACCAATAAAGATATACTTTTCAGTGTTTTTATCTAGCTTCCTATTTTCCTTTGGAACATGTACATAAGCATCACAACCAAACACTCTAAGATGATGAAGAGAGGGTTTCTTTGCAGACCATACCTCGTGTGGAGTTTTATCATCCAATGATGATGAAGGTGATCGATTGACCAGGTAACATGTTGTACCCACTGCCTCTGCCCAAAATTCTTGTCCTAACCCGGCACCACTAAGCATGCTCCTTGTTTTTTCCATCAGTGTCTTGTTCATCCTTTCTGCAACTCCATCCTGCTGAGAAGTGTATGGAGTAGTCTTCTGCCTTTCTATACCATACTTCTTACAGAATTCTTCGAATTCATTTCCGTAGAATTCTCCACCATTATCTGTTCTCAATACCTTTATTTTCTTCTCTGTCTAATTTTCTACCAGAGCCTTAAACTCTGTAAATTTATCAAATACCTCAGATTTCTTTCTAAGAAAATAAATCCATGTGTTCCTTGAAAAATCATCTATGAATGAAACATAATACACAGATTTACCTAGGGATGGAATAGGAACAGGACCAAACACATCACTGTGTATCAACTCTAAGATCCCCTTTGCTCTTGTAGCACTAGATGGGAATATTACTCGATTTTGTTTACCATATATGCAATGTTCACAGAAATCAAAATCTAGAGTGCAATTAGAGATACCTTCAACTATGCCTTTACCGTGTAGTGTTCGAAGGCATTTTTCTCCAATATGCCCCAGTCTTTGATGCCACAGTATGGTCTTCTTTTTGGGGATGATATTGGTATTTTATTCTTTATTTGTCTGCTCAAGGACAACAGAATTGTTACACCCATTAGTATAAGTGCTTCCCAACAAATTGTACAGAGTTCCACACCTAACTCCCCTCATCAACACCATTGCCCCTCGTACCATCTTGCAAGTTTTCTTTCCAAATACAGTATCCACTCCTGCATCATCCAACTTGCTTATAGATATTAGGCTCCTAACAAGTTTTGGAATGTGAAAGACCCCAGGGAGTTTTCTAATCCTTCCATCTTTTAGCAGCAACTTAACCCTTCCACGTCCCAAGATTTTTGTTGTCGAGTCATCTCCTAGGAATACATCACCACCATCATATTTTTCATATTCATAGAACCACTCCCTGTGAGGATTCATATGGTATGATGCACCTGAGTCAATCAACCATACATCGCGGTATGCATGTGTACTTGTAGATGCTAGGTAAACATCACCTCCTTCTTCAGTGGAGGTTTTTTCCTCTGTGGAAGAGGTACTATCAAGTCCATTTGGTTTTTCAACCTTCTTAGACTTTCAATCTTTCTTATAATGCCTTGTTTTACCACACTTCCATCATTTCCTCAAAGATTTTTCATGGAGACTTAGATCTACCTATAGATTTAGATCTCCCCCCTAAAGGCTTACCAGGATTCCTTTCTTGGGTATGACCTCTTACAAATAAAGCATTTGTGCTATGACCATCCATGCTTTTCCGCCTCATCTCTTCAGATAACAAGGATGAAACTACATCCTCATACTTCAATGTAGATTGAGTGGTACTACCAATTGATACAACCAGATTATCCCAAGAGTCAGGAAAAGAACATAACAAAGTAATACACTTATCTTCTTTTGCAATCGTAATATTAACAGAGACAAGTTGACTTACCAGAGTATTAAAGGCATTTAGATGTTTTGTCACAGAATCTCCATCTTCCATCCTAAGATGATGCAACTTCTTTCGAAGAAACAACTTGTTTACCAGGGACTTTGATTGATACAAATTCCCCAACTTATCCCATAATTCCTTCACTGTAGAATCTCCTGATACATTCAACAACATTGAATCTGCTAGGCAAAGTCGAATAGTACTCCTTTCTCTTTTGTCCAACTTCTCCCAATCTTCCTTTGACATACCAGTAGGTGGTGTACTAGTAGTTTGTGTACTGGTAGGTTGTGTACCAGTAGCTTGTGTGTTAGTAGATGGTGTACTAGTAGGTTGTGTACCAGGATCCACAACGATCCATTGTTCTTTGTCTACAAGAAGGTCCTCCATATTCAGCTTCCATAGCTCAAAGTTTTTACCGTTGAACTTCTCTATCTCGATTCTAGAAGAGCTTGCCATTCCTCTTTATGCACTCAAATCACCACTGCAAGAGCTCCCACTAAACCCAGGTTTATCACAGACCCAAGATAAACTTGATCTATAAAGACCGAGCCAAACCCTCAACAACAAAGGTGTCCCTCTGAAGCCAAAAATGAGCTATGATACCACATGTAAGTTTTAAACCTGTGAAGTAAAGCAATGCATATAGATTCTTAAGCAAAAAAAAATTTAATCAATGGCTCATCCACAGAGTACACAGAGATTTTATACTGGAAACCCTCAACTGGGAAAACCTTTCTTATATTCATATCGAATTTCACCATTCACCATACAATATATACAATGTTTTTAGGTATTTCGTAGATACCAAAACCCTAATCCCTTAATCCGGGATTAATTTAGTAAACCGCTAAAAATAGCAAAATCCGCTAAAAATAGAAAATACTGGTCAGACGTAGTTGTCGAACCTAATGCTCCCACACAGACACATGCAAAGAATATAACACATACCCAACAATTTGGTGATGGTGGTGATGACTTGATGGAGATTTGGCATGTTTTGAAGGGAATAAGAGCTAAATCATGGAGACATGGCCTTTGGAAGCCCAATGACTCCTCCAATATGCTCAATTTCTTTCTCTATATCCCAAAACATCACCCTTAGGGCATGACATCACCCCTAAAGGGGTATTTTATTTTTGTAAATTCAAATTTATGAATGTAAAGGGGAGATTAGAGGAGGTCTGCCTCCCTAATTGTGTTTTACCCTAATGATAAGTGGGAAAAATATTTTATAAGGTCTTGTATAAATAGAGACCTGAGACATTTCATTTTATCATAACTCTCTCACTTGAGAATTACATACTTGGATGAAATTTGTGCCCTTTTTGGACATTTTCTCTATCTCTCTCATGTGTAAATCTTGTGGATGTGTGTTCTTGTCTATTGATGAAGGAAGTGGTGCACTATCCTCTTGGAGGATTATCTATTACATGTTGATGGAATATTCTTTGTAGAGAAGCCTGGTTTTGCATGTTGTTTTATTGGATTTGGTAAGATATTTTTTGCATATTGTTGGTAATTTCTTCTTGTTTCAAATTTATCGTTTTCTAAAACCCTTGGAGGAGTAAAAGGGATTTCATCCTCCTAGATTTACCTTGTTGGATTTACTTTCTCTAGGTATTAAAAGGGCTTACACCTATAGAAAAGTAGTATATCTAACTCTTACACCCAAGACTCCATAACCTAATAGACTAGGCACTCATCTACCTGCATTGGAGAAATAAAATCATTTGCATTGGTATACATGAAATTATGAGATATTGAATTTGTTCAAATTGGAATCTTGTCTTAGTGTTATTCCCTAATACTTTGTTGATAACTGCATTTAATAGCCCTATTTTCCCGTCCAAGTTTGTGCTTAAGTATTGGATAACTATCTACATATTTAGTACTTGATCATCCAATAAATATTTGATGATTTTGATGGTTATATATATATATATATATATATATATATATATATATCTTTCATTGCTTGTCCCATTTATGTAGGCTCGTTTTTATGATCATTTGTCCCTTTTACGGTAGGTTTAACATTGTATTGTAGGTACACAACACTTTGGCAACATCCTCTCATCAACAAGACTCTTTTCCAAGCCTCTTTCTACGTCTGAACTTGACCTATAGGGGTTTCATTTGTCATTCTACAACTTTTTGTCTCATTCCCCCTAGGGTCACTAGGATTCGCCCCCTTGTGGTGATTTATCATCACTAAAGCAAGGGGAGTATCTATCTAAGGTGAGAGTGGGTAGTTACTCCCATAGTTGTCACACTTTCATGGATTGGGTTGGGATTTTCCCAATCTACAGTTTGTGTGGTAACAATCGCTTCTTTCATAATGTTTGTCTTATTCCTCATGTCTTGAGCCTGATCCATTATTTTCTTTCCTCTGCAATCGATTTAGGCTTTGCATCATTTGAGCGTTTATTTGATTATGTTCTTATTTTTCTCTCATTTTCAACTCTATAAATCTGCACTTCCATTCTGAGACTTCTCATAGTCTCTACCAATTATGTTGGTTCAACTCTGCTCCTATTTCCATTAGAATTTGTTTCATCATTACCCAGACTAAGATTTTGACCTTTGGCTTCTCTCTCATGATTGTAGGATCCTGGTGCATCCTCCATGACTCTGATATGCAATCTTGGGATTGAATTGAGTTGCTTATACCCTTGATTATGCAAAATGTGCAAGCAACCATTTATGTTAGAATTATACATATTATAAAAAAAAATGTCAATTCATGCTACATGTCCTTTTTATGCTCAATTCATGAAGACTTATATCAGAATTATCCAAATTATAATAATTCCAAGTTATTCTCTTATGCATCGGGTTTCTAATGATTATTGTTATGCCTCAATCTGATCTTTGAGCTGAAATTTATGGATTTATGAAAAATCCACTTTCACCCCATTTTTTCATTTTCTCCACTAGTGAAATTTTACTGGAAGGCCAACTTCTGTCAACTTCAGAAGAAAATATATCAAGAAACAATAAAAAAATTGTATTGGACGCTAATAAAAATCATAATGGTGAACCAACAACAACCTTCATATTCTCCATCTATCGCTTTAGTAAGATTCTACAACAATATGGAATCTGCAACTTTGTCCTTTTTACAATCTTTTCTAGACTTTAAATTTTTAGCAAAACTGGTTATCTCTCAATCTGTGCACTTTTAGAAAAAAAATCACTAAACTAAATCGGTATTTCTTGATGAGTATTCAAAATGTCGAGTAAAAAATGTTTTCCATTTTTGTGACCTAGGATCACTTTTCCTCTGAAAATCTCGAAAATCCCCAAAAAGTGGCATGGAATAGTGGATTTTGGCCTATTTTAGCATCCCCATTCCAAACCCATTATAATTTATTCAATTCCTTCATGGCTTATTTCCATGTATTCATTTTGGACTCTCTTCAATAATTTCATCTTAATCTAGATCTATACCAATGATTTGGACCCATATCTTTAAAAACCATTTTTTTGCAATTACTGACAAATTCAAGTAGAAATGGACAGTGGCCCTCTATAGAATTTTCATATCTCTCCTTACTGTGGAAAAAAAACCATAATTTTCATCTCAATATGACTTAATTTGCTCCAGTTATGGCCAAAATAAGAAAAAACTCCAGACTATAGGACAATATTGCCTACGTGGCATCACTGGCAGACATGGAATTGACATGGTGATGAATTGAACCATTTCTACAACTTACCCAATTCTCCTTGGATTTTATTCTGAGTTTGATATGTTTGGTAGACTTCGGTCACCATGCCATCGATCACAGGGGAAATGCTTCCTCTTCTCTCATTTTTATATTCTTCCAATATAGTCTAGTCAGTGGACTTTGACCACCAAGAAATGCTTCCCCATCTCTTGTGTCTATATTCTTTCAATACAGTCCACCATTCCACCAGTCACCTTGTGGAACTTCCATTCGACTCCAGTCTGGTCCACCAAACCACTGGTCCACCGGTCACCCTGCAGAACTTCCATTCAATTTTGATCTGGTCCACTAGCGACCGGTTAGAACACCTCTTACTCTCTTCATTCCCAAGTGGATTTTGGTCCAATGAACGAATTTTATCATGGGTCCTGACCTCTGCACCACTCTTCCAATAACATGTGGTGGAAAATGGATCTATCACGGGTTGACAGCTGGCAGGTACAGTGGATTACTAGGCATTGACTGGGCATAATGATGGGGTGTGGTGGATTACTAGGCATTAGTTGGGGATCCACATGGAGGTTAGATTGACAGTTACTGAGAATTGGTCGTGTAGGAGTCATAACTTCTTATCCCAATGCCCAAATCAATAAATTGATGGCTTGTTGGAAGTTCGGGGCCCTAGAGATTAAATTGGACATGGTTTCCATATCTAGAATGGCAATGTTGAACCACAATATTCTTTTCTCTGACGTAGTCTTATAGCAATAATTTTCACCCAAAAGAGAATCTCATCCAAACAACTTCTTGTTGTCATGTAGCAGCGTCTTGAAGGCTGAATGTTGTAACCTACAACTCTTACCAATATGTGACATACCCATCATCAACGAACCCAAAATATTTGCTCATATATTGATTTGTCATCTACCCATTGACCTAGGTACTTCTAAATTCACCTTCTTGGGAAAATTACTATTTCTAATACCAAATATTAGAATAGAAAAACATGATAATGACCCATGCAATAATCAATATTCATGCTAAATTGTAAAATAAAATATTAACATGCCATGCACAATATTAACAACAAGAATGCACATGATAAACACATATGTCAGAGATAATAAATACGGAGTGAAATATAAATTAGACAGAAAACATGGAGAGAACTTATCTTTAAATAAACCCTTCACCAATTGGATGCAAACATCATAAGTTTCACCCAACCATAGACATTGTTGTTATAGATATCAATAACAGGTCACCCCTGAGCCATGGATATGAATCCACAAGGACGGGTCCTAGGCTGAATCTAACACCCACAACCATCTATCAATCTCTCACAGTTTTCCCAACCACACAACAATCCTAGTTTACTAGCTCTCTTCTCCTTCAACCTTCACAACCTAAAGAAATGAACCCCTTTCTCTATAATGCAATCCCTCGGGATATTCCACTTCTTTTCCAGGTCTCCAATGCTACTGTTCAAGAAATATCAATGCTATAAACTTCAAGTATTTTTAGTTGTCGACGGTTCTCTCTCAACTTCCATCATTCTCATGCACACAAGCATCCATTCCTTCCCGGAATAATCAATAATTACTTACAACTAACAAGCAATGGCTCTTCTCTTCCCATAATTCATTTCCCATGTGCAGACCAAGAGCAAGAATGAATGAGGAATGAACAACCATGATTGAGGAATAAGGAAATGAGTTATTAACGAAAATGAATGAGGAACCCCTCAAACAACCAAAAATGGGGTTTATATAATTATATGCAATAAAGCACCACATGGACTTCCCTGAGAAGTTCATATAACCACTTTACCCCACTAAAACCAAGATGGGTGAATAAATAATAATAAAAGTATTAACCCCTTTATCTCCCTCTCTTGTGGAATCATATCCCCCTATGTTTGTCCTTGTTCGTCTTGTAGTCATGGATGAATTTTATTAATATAATCAAAGTATTACATTTCTAGGCACTTAGACCCTTTCAACTTTACAGGAACTCTGTCCTTTTATCAAATAAACAAAACACATTATTAATCTGGGGACTCAAAACTAGGGTATTACAAGATAGATGACAAATAATATAATGATCCAATATGGATCACAAAAATACTTGATCACCCTCGTCAAATTATCTTCACTTCATTGTTTATATGCTTGTAATTGATTCATCCTCTTTTGCACCATTTGAATATTTTCTTTAAGAATTTTCTTAAGTTTCTTTAGTATTTTCCATATGGGAGTATAATGCCTATACTTTGGAGTGGTCTTAGAAAGAGTATTTGATACTAGGCATTGGATATCCATAAAGAGCCTCAAATGGATACATTTTAGTAGATGTGTGATATGTGGAATTTTACCACCATTTTTTCAGAGGAAGCCACTTCACCCATTGAGATTGCGTGTTTAAAGAATATCAATGAATATAACCCTCTAAGCATTTGTTAACTATTTTTGTTTGTGGATGATATGTTGAACTCATAGACAGTTTTGTTCCACTCCTCTTCCATATATCTTTCGAAGGATTTCCTATGAATTTTGGATATTTGCCACTTACTATTACTTTAATAAATCCATAAAGTCTAAGAATTTCCTTCATGAACAATTCTACCAATTGGTTTTTAGTATATATTATTTTAATTCCACAAAAATGTGCATATTTTGTGAGTCTATCCATGACCACAATAATGGCATCCTTACCTTCTAATTTTGGTAAAAATGTAATGAATTCCATTTATATCTCTTCCCATTTTTTATTTAGTATGTGTAAAGGTTGAAGTAACCCTAGAGCCTTAATTATCTCTCCTTTAGTTTTTTGGCACACATAATATTCTCTTGCAAATTTTTGAATAGCTGTCTTCATTCCTTCCTAAAATAAATCTTGTTTGGTCCTTTGATATGTTTTAAGGAACCCTAAATATCCCACCATCAGAGAGTCATGAGATTCCCTTAATAGTTTTTGCCTCAAATTTGATTGAGGGCATAAAAATGTTTTGTCATTGCATCAAAGAATATCTCTCTTCCACTCTCAATGTTCCATAGACCTTGTCCCTAATTTTAGACATTATACTTTGTGTCTAGTACTATTGTCGTATTTCCATTCATGGAAACCTTATTCCAACCATATAGGAATGGAAGATGTAATGGAATAAAAACTAGAGGCTTCTTCTATTCTGTAAAGGGCATTTGCTACCACATTGTCTTTCCCTTTTTCTAGATTATTTCAAAATCAAACGTTGCATTTTTACTACCCATTTTTGTTGCTCTAATGACAATATTTTCTCCAAAACTTACTTTAGGATATCATGGTCTATCTTGAATTGAAATGCCTCCCATTGAGATATTGTCACTATTTTTTTCATTGCATGTAAAATTGTTGACATTTTGTTTCATATGTATATTTTACCAAGTCTTTTTCCTTGAATTCCTTCCTTTCAAAATCCAATGGTCTCCCTTATTACATCAATAGTGTTCCACTTCCTTTTCCTGATGCATCACATTTGACTATGAATTTTTTACCAAAATTAGGTGTCACAAAGAATGGTGTAGAATACATAGCATCCTTTATGAGTGAGAATTTCAAGGTAGCCTATTCATTCCATAATATCCTATAAGACCCAAAAATAATTTAATACTCTTGATGCTCTTATGAATTGACCATTTTGTGATATATTTAATATTTTGAGGGTCCACCTTGACCCTTCCCATGAAACAATATGACCCAAATACTCTACTTCTTATTTCCCAAAACCACATTTGGACCTTTTTACATATAATTGATTGTTCTCAAGAATTTGTGGGAATTTATCTATATATTTAACTATTTCTACCCATGATTTGGTATAGATAAGGACATCATCAAATAAAAGCAACACACACTTTCTAATATGAGATAAAAAAATATGTTCATGAGACTTTGAAAAGTAGCAGGAACATTAGTCAACTCAAAAGGCAGGACCAAGAAATTAGTTCCCTTCATGTGTTCTAAAAGTTGTTTTGGGTATGTGTTCTAAAAGTTGTTTCTCCTAACCTAATTTGATGGTATCTTGATTTATGATCTAACTTTGTGAAATAATCCACTCCATGAAGTTCATCTAATAGCTCATCAATATTTGGAATAACTAATTTATCCTTGATGATGATTTTGTTTCAATATTTATAATCATGACACATACTCTAAGAATTATATTTTCTTATCACCATCATTATTGGGGCTGAAAGGAAGTCCTGCTTAGTTGAATAATACCTACATCCAACATGTCTTGTACCATTTTATCAATCTCCATTTTTTTCTAATGTGTATATTTATAAGGCCTTTTATTAGGAGGAGTACTTCCATGTGTTAGTTCAATTTGATTTTCATGATCTCTAGATGGAGGTAGCCCTTTAATAATTTCTTGGAAGGCCCTATGGTTATTTTCCATGGAACCTTTAATTCCTATGGAATATTTTCATCTTCCTTCTTCACTTACATAGAATAAATTCTAACCATAACTCCACTACTAGCATTTTTTATGAGCTTTTCCATTCTAAGAGCGTTGATGATCTGAGAGGGTGCAAATTTAAACCCTTTGAGTTCATATTGAATTCCTTCCAATTCAAATATCATGAACAATTCAATATAGTTTATAAAAATTGTACCCAATGTTTTCAACCATCGAATCCCCAAAAAAACAATTATTCCTCCAATGGGAATGGCGTACATTAGTCTTTCTGTGTTATATCCTCCAATATTGAGTTTAATGGTATGACAATTTCCTCCACGATCGATACTTTCCCATTAACAAACAAAACATGAAAATTTGTTACTATATACACAAAACGATTGAGGAACTCTACTAATATTTTATCAATGAAGCTATGGGTACTGCCTAAATAAATAAGCAGAATGGCCTTTTGCTTCTTAATGTATACTACAATCTTAAGGGTTTGTGGTGCTAACAAACCTGTCAATATATGAATAGATATTTCACGCCTATATAGATCTATGTTGTGTGAATTTATACATATTTTTCTTGTTCTTTTAAGTTCACGAGTTCTTCCTCACCCATTTGTGCATATGCCTCTATTTCATCCTCATCATTATTTTACAAAGTCAACAAGTTTGTATATTGACATTTATGCCCTTATGACCATTTTCTATTACGACCAAATTATAGTCCTTTTTCTCTTCTTTAATCCATTTCCTTCTATGATATTCAAATATATTGAGGAATATTTCCCCTATAGGCACAAATTGATATGTGCTTCATGTATATGTTTCAATGGTAGACTTGTGTGTATCCTTATTCTTAGCTTGGATATGACAAGCATATTGCATAACTTTCATAGCATTTTCAGGATGGTTTAAAAAAATCTCATGTTTAATGTCTTCTTTTAATCCACCCATGTAATCTTCCAATAGATGTTCATCACTTATGTTATCCACCCTTGTGTACAACACCGAAAATTATGAACTATAATATTCAACATCACCTAAGTGCTTGATTCTTGTCAATTGACTAAAGTGGTATTACTCCTAAACTTTGTCATATTGTGATTCTAAGACTCTTATAAATAAACCCTAAGTATAATGATAAGAATGAGGCTTCATTTTAACTACCCATTGATACCATTGACAAGGTTTTGTCTCAAAGTACAAATTTTCTAAGGAAA
The DNA here is from genome assembly GCA_009831015.1 of Picea engelmannii. Classification (NCBI taxonomy): domain Eukaryota; kingdom Viridiplantae; phylum Streptophyta; class Pinopsida; order Pinales; family Pinaceae; genus Picea; species Picea engelmannii. Next base: position 58,126 of record ML791703.1, on the reverse strand, counting down.
CCATTTGTTTATTTTCCATAATATTATGCAATTCAAAGTATTTCTCTATTTTGTCCACCCATGTAAAGACATATGTTCCATAAAACTTCCATAATTAAATCTTGGGAAAATGGATACCTTTAGGAACACATCCATGATTAGCTCCAATATTACACTTAATCCTCCTGAGATACATGTTCTTATTAATATAAGGTTGTTCAACATGAATACTACCTTATTTTCATGAGTTCCTTTGGTCACATTATCACTTGTGGGGAGCCTCACATCTAGGGTTTGTATGAGCTGGGCCCTCAAATTCTATTCCATATGTTGCATATTTTGATCCCTATTTTCTATCTTAATTTATGTTTGTATTTGTGTGTTTACCAAATCACATTTATCATTGACCTATCACTCAATTTCTTAAATTGGTTCTCCAAATTGTATAGCCGATTATGTATGTCAATTTTAAGTTACATACCTTTAAAACCATGATTTGGAGACTATCTTGCTATCCTACCTTCCACCTTATGTAAATCTGAAATTTTGGCCCCTATGAGACCAATTTGTTTTTTATTAACCTTATATTTCTTCTCTACAATACCATAGATTTGATATAATTTTGAAGCGCCAAGAGAAATTTATGGTAACTTTCTTAAAACCTATTGTTTTTTGTCGTTTCATGACAGAGAACGTGTAAGGAATGCCACATGTCCAAATTTTTTTTATATGATTTTAAAATTTGGAATTGAAACACTATGATTCATTCTGTTTTCAATTAAACTAGTGGCACTCAATTTGGATCTTTATAGAATCATATATGGATATTTTACCTGGAAAACTTATTTGAGACTAGTTATAGGACTAGTCAAAAATCCTAACTTCCACAACTTGTAACTTGAAAAGTATAGTGAATAATAATTTAAAAATTCTCTCACAATTAATTCACTATGTATTGTTAGTGTTATAAAAATTTCATTGTCTAAAACATATCCAAAAAAACATTATAGAGAAAATGATAGGATGACTCGTTTGGAAGGGGTCAACTAAGGATCATATGCTTTGAAACCAAATTTTATGAACTAGATGTTGGGGATTGGGTGTAACATTGAAACGAACAACAATATAATATACATAATAAATGAAGAGTAATAAATTTCAAAGAATATCAGTGATTTCTAAAGATATTGTTTCAACACTTAAGCGTAGTGCATTGTGATCAAAACATCACAATGGATCATTGAAACTGCATTATTGTATGAGACACAAGATACAAATCCATATTATATCGACCCATAGGGTCCTTTATTTATAGTTTTTGGATCTAACCAATTTCCTTGAAATTGGGAATATCTCATCCACACAAAATCGTCGGTGGTTGGAGTGGATCCCAACAAATCTACATTGTTGTGTCAGTTAAGTGACTTACCAAGTCGACCTAAACATCCAGTCATCCAAAATGTATTTGAATACTCAGTTGGTTGATCTACTTATCGACTCTCTCTGACCATTAATTGGTTATCTGATTGACTATCTAGTCGACCAGTCGATCAATTGTCTCCAACTACTAATCAATTGACAGATCATCTGCCTCCAAAAAAAGTGGGATGAACCATTCAAACCTGAGGTTCCAACATCTCCCCATCAACACATGTTTCTAAAAATGTATGAGGTGGAATTATGTCAGTAGGAAACCCTCCCATAATTACAGCTTCATGAATCCCAAGAATATTACATAGCTTAACAAACTTAGCTTCATACAATGGTTTGGTAAAGATATCATCAATATGATCATCAGTTTTACAGTAAAAAAGAGTGACAACCTTATCTTGAACCAACTATCTTAAGTAGTGAACATGAATTTTGGCATACTTCATTTTACTGTGTGCAACAAGATTATCAACAACTTGAATTTCACTTTGATTGTCACAATAAATAGTAGTCAATGCCTGAAGAGGAAACCCAATTTCACCTAATATCCAGCAAATCCAAACTACCTGTGTACCTGCATTGACGATGCCATGATACTCAACTTATGTAGTTGTTCTAGTGCTCAAGAAAAACACATAGACAGAGGTGGACTTCCAATTATCATTGTCTCCTTCCCAGTCCAAGTCGGTGAAGTTGAATAATGAATCTAAAATTTGACAATATTTGATATCAAGGTGAGAGGTACCCTTGAGATAACGAATAATTCTTTTGATACATTTCCGGTGACTTTCTCGAGGATCCTGCATAAACCAAGAAACCACACTAACAACAAAAGAGATGTTAGGTAGACTGTGAGTGAGATAAATAAGGCTACCGACCAATTGTCAATAAAGAGTGGCGTTGAATTTGGGAGTCGAACAATCATTAGTCAACTTTACTCTAGAATAAAAACGAGTAGCACACAACTTACATTCATAAATCTTAAAATGATGCAATAGATCCAGTACATACTTAGACTGAGAAAGAAACAAACCATCATATAGAGGTAAAACTTGAAAAATAAGAAAATAATGCAGAAGACCGAGATCTATCATATCAAAGGTGTCAGCAAGTCGTTTCTTCAATCTATGAATGAGATCAATATTATTTCCATCTATGACCAAGTCATCAACATATACAACAACAATGAAGGTATCAACATGAGGATGTAATAAATAAAGATTATGATTATATTCACAACGTTTGAATCCAAGATTGAGAAAGAAGAAACAAATCTTAACATAATAGGCCATGGGAGCATGTTTCAAACCATAAAGATACTTTTGTAGTCAACAAATAAGAGTGGAATTTGTGACAAAACCAATAGGTTATTCCATGAAAACTTCTTCAGATAAGTCACCATGAAGGAAGGCAATATTTACATCCATCTTGTGGATCTGCTAGCCAAAGTGATCCCACCTCCACTGACACAAACCTCGAATGTACTATAATGATAAGAATTGTTTTTCTCTAATCAATCAAATAGATCAATGTGTTTCTCAATAGGCTAGATATAGATTATCAATGATTGAGATTTAACTCCCCTATGCTCATTAATGGCCAAATTGTATGGCCCTTAGGTTAATATGATCCTCAGACACATTAATTTTTCTATTAATTCATTGGGTTGGCCATTTATCTTCCTTTAGCACGTTCATGAGTTCAATATCATCCATTTTGTTCACATGTTGGTCAATGAAGGGTCAAACCCAAGATCCAAAAAATTAGGAACTAAAATTGCTAGAATCTACTTAGCATCATCCGAACCCATCCAAATGGTCCTTAACTATATAGAATAGTTTGAGTGATTGCCATGAATGCTTGGATTGGAAACTATCCCACACCCTGCCCTCCACCTTAGGATTATATTGATACAAAATAACATTTGGTCAAATCACACTCATTGTTATATTTAATAGAAAAGCAATGTTTTTACTCTCTTGCAAGCATAAATATCAAGCTTACATATTGAAGTTTCAATTTTTTGGGATATGTGTTGTCTACCAAGGTTGATTAGATCCCAAACATTCCATGGAAAAAATTTCACTAAGAAATCATAAGTATGTATTCTATCTCATCTTGGTTATCACCAGGCCCATCTAAAACTCCATAAGGGTTTAACTTTTTGAGAATTTTCTAGTTTGTAAACCAATGATCCAAGGTGATGTATTGTGTCCTTTTCAAAATGAAATTGTGTGGTGTTCCTTATTAATTGAAATCGAATGTTCAAATAAAAATGGAAAAAATATAGCTATGGAAAGAAAATAACAGATATAAGGAAATATAGTTGCGGAAAGAAATAAACAGACTTAGATTTGGAAAATAACAGCTGTAAGAAAACCTTTATTTATATTTAGAACTAGATGCAATGTTCACTTACCTCTTTGAGGAGGAACCCTCCAACATGAACATAGATCCAAATATAATAATATTCACTTAACAACCAATTACATACCTTATACTATAATATATCATTTCTAATTGAACAAAACCCTAACTAACTAGTGGACATCCATTAATGAGGCCTTAACCAGTAACTAGGGGAAACCTTCTTTAATGTGGCCACTTACATTTATTTATTTTACACTCTACTACCCCATGGGGATTTATCTAATAAAAAAGGACCTCAATAAATTAAATAATAATCTATTCCACTAACTAGGGGAGTTAGGGTCGGACCCTAGCATACCCTCCCCTTATAAATAAGAATTGTCCTCAAGTCTAAAGATGAAGAAAGTGGTGGAGAATATACGATGGTTCTCATCTAGGATCTTCGAGTTGTGTATCCTTCCATTGGATCAAAACATTTTGGATAGTTCATTGGCTAATATAACACTCATGTTTGTCCAAAATTTCCTCATGTTGCAACCAAATGGAACTCTCCTCATCCAATTTTGAAAGGCTAGTTTGAACTCTACAATTGGACCCAAGCATTTTCTTCAAGTAGAAAACTTGAAAGAGTGGGTGGAGTTGAGAATGGTTGGGTAGATCCAATTTGTAAGCCACTAGACATATACATTAGAGGATAGTATAGTGTCCATAAAACTTGGGAGATAAATTCTAGTGGCTCTTCTCCTTGAGTGGGGTTTCTTTACTGGGTTGGAGAAGCAAGAAAACTTGATTCCCTTATTCATAATGGCATTTGGAGTGATGCTTATCAGCCTATTTCTTCACATGATTCTAATACAATACCAACTTATCCTTAAGGGTACAAATAATGTTAGCATTGTTTGTTAAGGTGTTGTCCACCTCCTAAATCTTAGAAAGACCTGGCAAGTATGAGATCATTGATAGGGAAAATTTCCATATGTCCATAGAATATCGCAAAGGGGCTTTCTTAGTAGCACTATGGTAGGTAGTATTATTCCCCCATTCATCCAGGGGTAACCATTAGACCCACTAGGCTTTCATTTCAAATAAAAAAAAACATAAATAAGATTCCAAACATGTGTTGACTACTTCTGTCTAACCATCGATTTGGGGGAGATATGTTAAACTGGGTACCTTGAAGCCAAAATAACTCCTTCCAGAAAGTGTTTGTGAAGGTGGGATCATGATTATTCATAATGGATTTAGGCATCTCATGTAGTTTAAAAATAGTAGCCATGAACAGGGATGATTTTAAGGATGGAAATTTATTTTAAAATGTAGAAACCTTGGCGAATATTACTTATCCTTCATATGCCAACTATAAATGTTTGGCGATATTTTTGTAAAAATATTCAAGTTTCTAAGGATTTTATATAGTTTTTATAAATTTTTGATGATTTTTAAGGTAAAATCATTTTATCCTATAAAATTTGGGCGAATCATTTTTAAAATAGCGAATCTCGTTTTTGGAAAAACCATGGAAAATTAGCCCATTAGCGAAATTTAGCCCCTAAAATCATCCATGGCCATGAAGACTTGGGATACCATGGAGGCCTTGGATGGGTGTTGTAAGGCATAGAAATGTGTGTATTTGGAAAGGTGATAAAAAACTACCATTATCATTGATTTGTTTCCTAATTTTGGTAACCCCACAATGAAATCCATAGAAATTTCATCTCATACAATGGAAATAATGGGTAAGGGTTACAAGGTTCATGGAAACTTTATTGTTTCTCCTTTTATTCATTGCCAAGTATCACATTATGCCATGAAGGTGTGGATGCACTTCTTCATTCCATCCCAAAAGAATGAACAATTACTCCTATCATATGTTTTTCGAAACCCAAAATGACATGTTATTAGAAAATAGTGTAATTCAGATAACACTGTGGATTTATATGAGGAATCCCAAACCAAAAAATATGACCTTTATAGTGGATCTCATCATCCTACAAAGTGTAACTTGGGTGTGCTTATGGGTTGATTTGTAGCTGGTGGACCATGGGAATTATTTTGGCATCCACTCACCATTCTTGGAATACCTCCTATATGTTGGGTATGTGTTATATTCTTTTCATTTGTGGGGAAGGGGGGGGCAGGGGGGTGTGTCAGATTTGACGACAGGTTTTGATGATCCCATCACATGTTGGTGTACGCTTGCACCGGGCACTAATCGAGGGGGGTCTTAGGGGGGGCAGAATTATCCCCCATGACATTAGGTGAAGCATTTGGGGCAACGCCCTAAAAATAATTTTTGGGTGATTTTTTTTATTTTAGTGTTTTTCACTATTTTTAGCAGTTTTCTAAATTAATACCATATTAAGGGATTAGGGTTTTGGTAGCTATGAAATACCTAAAATAGTGTATTGTGAATGGTGAAAATAATAAAATGAAGAGTTGAGAGGTGTTGCACCAAATAAAGCTAATTTTCTCTTGGTTAAGGGTTTCCAGCGTAAATCATTATGTATTATGTGTATGAGCCATTGATTAATTTATGTTTTTCTTAAGAATATATATGCATTTCCTTACTTCATGGGTTTAAAAATTACAATATAGCCAATTGGGCACTATGAAAGATAAGTAAAATAGGTACCCTTCCTCATCATACTTCCTAGGGAGAGCATTAACCACCATATTTTCTTTACCCTTATTATAGATAATCTAATGGTCATAGCCTAACATTTTTGTGACTCACTTTTGTTGCTCTAGAGATGATGGCATATGGTCTAGGAAATATTTCAACCTATGATGGTCTGTTTTGAGCTAGAAATGGCACCTCATCAAGTAAGGATTCCACACATCAACTACATGAAGAATAGACAAAATTTCCTTCTCATAGGTGGATTTCCCAAGTTTTGACCACATAATTGCTTGCTAGTGAAGGACAACAAGCATCACTCTTGCATTAACACATCCCCAATTCCTTTTCCCGAGGCATCATATTCCAAAACAGAAGCCTTATTGAAGTGAGGTAGGGAGAGGAATGGTGGTGTACACATAGCATCTTTTAAAGTCTAAAAAGTCAATTCAACCTCATCATTCCAACTAAAGACATTTTTTTTAGCAAGGTCACGATAGGAGTGGAAATTTTACCATACTTTTAGATAAACCTCTAGTATTAATCTATGAAGCCAAGAAATCCAAACAAACTTTTGAGGGTCTTGGGATGAGTCCAATATTTCATTGCCTCAATTTTATTAGGATTAACAAGCACACCCTCCCCACTAATAATGTGTCCCAAATATTCAACTTCAAAAGGACCAAAAAGACATTTGTAACACTTGAAGAACAATTAGTGATTATGGAGGAGTTGTAAGACTTGATTGGCATGTGCGACTTGTGTCGCCCAAGTTTTATTGTAGACCAATATGTCATTAAATAAGACCAAGAAAAAATGTCGTAGAAGTGGCTTAAAAATGTGGTTCATGATGCTCTGAAAGGTGGAAGGCACATTGCAAAGACCAAATGGAATCACCAAAAACTCATAATGACCATAATGAGCGAGGAAATTAGTTTTGGGAATATTGGCTTCCTTAATGCGAATTTGGTGATAACTAAAGAAAAGATCAATTTCCATGAATAATTTATCTCCATGTAGCTCATGTAAGAGATCATTAATGATCAGAATTGGGAATTTATATTTTACTATCAAGTTGTTAAGAGAATGAAAATCAAGACACATACACCCAGTGCCTTCATTTTTAATTACCATGACAACTAGAGAAGAGTAGGGATTGGTACTACGATAGATGATACCATCATCTAATAGCCCCTATACATTATTTTCTATTTCATTATTTTGGGAAAAAGGATGATGATATCTGTGCATATTGGGTGGTAGGCTATCAATAAGTAGTGGGATGCTATGTTTAACTTTCTATGTGAGGTTGGTATCCTTGGGAATGTTTAAATACTTATTGGTGTTTGTCCAATACTAAGTACAAATTTGGATGAGCTAGATGAGAAGCATCCTCAAAGGCTTGAATAGCATGGAATTGTGCAATAATGTTAGAACAACCCTTTTTTATAAGTTTTTCCATATGATGGGAGTTTATGATTTCCAAAGAACCTTCTTTGAGACCTTTGAGCATATAGGAATTTCAATCCTTCTAAAAGCTCATGTATAATTCCACGAAATATATGGTGATGGGACCTAATGTTATCAATCATTCAACACCCAAAAAAATATCACATCATCCCATTTCAATGGAAAACATGTGATTTTTCAAAGAATACTCACCCATTTGAGGTTTCACATTTTCACACCATCCACCACATTTCATAGATCCCCTAGTAGCAATCACAATTTGAAATTTTAAACATGGATATAATAATATGCTTCTTGGGAAATGTAGCGATGAATGAAATTATGGGTTTCTCCCTTCTCAATTAAGACAATGACCTTTTTTTGCTTGATATAGCTAACCAACTTTAACATTTGAGGAGAAGAAATACCAATCAAAGGATGAAAGGAGATCTAGGTTTCTTCACTTAGTTGGTTGGAAAGAGGAACTTCCTCAGTAATAGAAGTGACTTCCTCCTAAGTCCTATCATCAACTTCCTCATAGTAAATGTCCTAAGAAATGGCCATACATAATTTATGCTCCTTGTATTTATGCATTGGACAATATTTTTTGTCACGGTTGAAGTAGAGACCCTTGAGTTAATGCTTTTCCATTTCATCATGTGTCAACTTGTGGACCTTGAGGTGTGGGGAAAGTTTCTATGGAAACACCATATTTGGGCAAGGAGGTGGAGAAAATTTGGGGTGTTTGGACTAAGCATAGGATATAACTTGGGAACGATGAGCAAGATGAGTTTCCTCCAATTAAGTAGGAGGATGGTTCATCTATACTTGGGCTCTGATTTCTTCCTTAAGACCATTGATAAAGCATTGATTAAAAAAAACATCAGTTAATTTTTTTGTTACAAGAACCAAATTGTTGAAATCCTTACTCTAGCACCTAGGTATCTTGTTATCTAGTGATTTCCTTCCTGCAAATCAGATTATCATATCACAAAACAAAAATACACTGTTGGAATATGCAACTCAAATAAAGATAGCAGAAGAAATACTAGAAACCAAAAATCTCATGCACAATACACAAAGATATTCTTCCCATAAACTAAGCTTATCATTCAAATAACTTTGAATCTTACAAGAGCTCCCTTACTGGGAAAATGGCCCAATTAGAAAGGAGACAAAGTTCATCAAAACCTAATTGGTTAATTTGTTTCCAAAACTATTGTATGATCATGTACAACAACAATGTGACTGTTACACTGATACTCATGTTGTTCTACGCTATATGTGTGATTGTTACGATGAAACTCGTGCTAACTGCACGACTTGTACTAGAATACATGCACTGTCTCGGACGACAAATCCTTCTTCTATACGGTTGTTCTCTCTCTTCTTTTTCCCTAGATCTCTAGATGGAATTCCTTCTCCACCTATCCAAGATCTCTTTGAATCATAGTCCTTCGTGATCCAATACTGCTGAGAAAAAGTCCTTCTTTTCTCTGTCAAGTGTAAGAAAAAATCCTTCTTTACTTATACACTCTCAATTGACTCCACACTAGCAAAAGTCCTTTTCTATCCTTGTGTGAGGCGTATCACACAAGTGTGAAAAATATCTTCTCCTTCACCCTTTCCTTTCTTTTATAAGATTTAGTTGTGACCTAACCCTAATCTCCAAAGTGATTGATAGTTGAGATTACTTCTCACTTTACTTAAGATCAATGACTATTATTTAATTCACTAATGTTGATTAAAACATTTCTTTAAATAAAACTCAACTCACTAATAAATTCACTTTACTTTAATAATTCCTTTAATTAAAGTAAAGTCTCAAGGTAGAAGGATTTGGACGACTTCCACACATCTAGACACTTAGACCTATGTATAAATAATTTGCCAATGCTACCAACATCAACACAAATGTTCAAAATCATCAATATAGTCTTCCACCATGCCAATTTGGCATGATTTGTTAAGCTATCCCAAAAGATTTGTATCTATGATAAAGTGAACAAACATGGATTTCACAAATTTCATCCATGTAGTGACCCCTAGAGATGCATTCTTATGCCATTTCCACCACTACCAATGTTCCCTATCCAGATCGAGGACACAAATTCTAAGTTTTAGTAGTTCATCTTCTATGGCATGAAGGGAAAACTGGTGCTCCACTTGGTCAACCCAATTAGTTAGATTTGTCCCATCAAACTTATTCAAATCAGCTTTAGGGAGGTGAGGGTGGGAACAATTATAAAATGAGAAGTGGTTGGTAGGATCATTTTCATCCTTAAGGTGTTTACCCTTATAAGATCCTTCACCAAAGACAATGTCGATATCCTTAGGCTTACCCTTTAGCTTTGTAAATTGATCAAAACAAAGGTTGACTTGTGCAATGAGGGAAGACATATTGGTTTCCATTTTTCTCAATGATTGGGAGATAGATTCAATTTCTTGATTTACTTAATATGTGTATGACATGCTATGGGTGTTTGTCATGGGACCACTAGGTCTATCGAAGAGGTTATCTTAGATATATCATAACATGATCAATGTCTTGAGAGGAATTTTTGGAGAGGCTTCATAATTAATGGTATGATTGGGTTGATCTAGGTGGATATCAGTGGCTACACACCTTTTCCAACTCGCTCAAAACAATTTTCTAGAAATTTTGGCAATTTTGGCAATTTACTATTTTTAGCAATTTTTAACTTCTGGGGCCATTTTGAGGGCCTAAATGAAGGTTTTTCGGGATCGATATTCTCAATGGTAGACAAAGGCTCTAATTGATCCCCCAAAATTAATCTCCTCAATGATACCTTTCCAATGAGTTATCGTGCGCCCAAACGGAGATCGTATGCCAAAGTTACGCCCCTGGGAAGTTAATACACCAAACTTCCCAAGACGGGGTCCACAAAACTGTTGGATTTTCATCTTCCGGGGTTAGGGTTTTGGATTTTATTTATGATAAAAAGGCCTTTAGATCCTCATTGTAAAATCATCTTCTCACGGATGCGAGTAGCCGTCAAATCTCTTCTCAGAGATAAGCTGCCACCATTCTAGCGAGTCTTTCACTATGTATTTTACAGTCTTTGTACATTTTCGCTCATTAATAGAAAATTGTGTATTAATGTATATTTGTGTTTATGATTGCATATCTAATACATTTATGTTACAATATCAGAGCAGGTTGTTCTTGATCATTTTTCCAATGCATGTCCCCGACGAGGTCCGAGTATAGCAAGTTGGGTCTCGAGCCTGTCTTTATTAAGGACAATCACTCTCGCACACCCAAGAAACCCTCCATGGAGGAAGAAACGAAAAATGATGGATCAGACGATTATATCAATATGTTTCTTGAGCAAGCTCTCACACGACGGAGGGACGAAATGATGGAGAATTTTTCCCACATCCTTCAACGCCTGCCAATAGAAACAGGTGCATATTCATCAAACGACCACTTTGGAAGCACCTCTCCTTTCAAGGTACAGGTTAATTTTGATATTGTCGTATTTGAAGGTCAGATAGATGTGAATTCCCTAGACAAATGGTTAAATCTACTAGAAGGTTATTTCTGTGTTCACCATTTTTCCGACAAGGAAAAGATCACCTTCGCACTCCTTAAATCTCTCCCCCATGTCAAACATTGGTGGGAAACTTACTGGGAGAAAATATCCACAGAAGAGTTTGGAATATATGGGGCCAATCCCACTTGGGATGTTTTTGTGGACGCAGTAAAGGAATAGTATTACCCTATTGGCAACTATGAGGACCAGTATATGAAATGGACCACACTGTGGCAAGAGAGGGGCCAAGCAGTTTCGAAGTTCAGCAATACCTTCCATACCTTGCACACCAATCTGGGTATCCAAGACTCTGAATTACATTTTGTTCTGAAATATCATGGGGCTCTACACAGATACATCCAAACTGAAACGGATTTTCTGGACATCTCATCACTCGGTGTTGATTATCGATATGTTGTTAAAATCGAGTAGAAATTTAAGCACCAGAACAAACCAGAGTTCGATTCTGCAAATATGTAACAACCAAAGTATGATGAAGATGACCCTAACAAATAGTCTCCTGAAAACCAATCCAAGCCACAACAAAAGAAGGGTCATGGGAAGATGAAGAAGGACACCAGAAAATGGTGCGATTTCCACAAAATCCCCTGGTGCAACACCAATGAATGTCGCTCAAAAAATTTATTGGTGGCCAAAATCAAAGACAAGGATCTGAACCCTGATTCAAAATCTGATTCATAGAATACTGACAGAAGACAGATCATCGACGCACACCCCACTGTTATTCTTGCAACCACGGCAATTCAACCAGAAGAACCAACAGATCCTGAAGAGGGGGAGTGCATTTTTCATTCACAAATGTGGGTGAAGGGGACCCCGCTGCATTTTATTGTTGATAGTGGAAGCCAGAAGAACCTCATCTCAGTAGAGTTCGTCAAACATTTGGGATTGTCGACAACACCACAGCCACAGCTATACAACATCGGGTGGCTTCGCCAGGGATGAGATCTTTGTGTCAGCTAGAAATGTTGATTGTCATACGGCATCCATCCCTTCAAGGATGAGGTATTATGTGATGTTTCCCCGCTGGATGTCTGTGATGTTCTCTTGGGCCAGCCATATATGTAGAAGCATTATGTTATCTATGAGTCTCGACCCCATAGTGTCATTGTTACTCTGGGGGGGCATCTCTACAGGATACCAGATTTGGTTCTAACTACTATCCCACCTAAACAGTGTCGCAAGGTACTATCTCATACTACAAAAATTAGCTTCTTCACAATTTGTTCAAAAGGTGAACAAAAGGATACTACAACCACTACAGCCTTGGCCCAAGCACCTTCTATCCAATAGAAGCAGGTCGACAAGACTGCAGCAAAGCGCAAATATTCCTTCTGCACACAGACATCTCATGTAGCCAGATTGGTTAAAAATTTCCAACCCTTCCAGCCACAGGTTCGTGCAAACCTTCAGAAAGCTAAGCAGCACAACTTCTCCAACAAGGCAAGCAACTCATCAAGATGTAGATTCATCAAACTCTTTTCCCTCTTCCCTGGGCACTCAACGCAATGGATACCATTTCTTCCTAAGGAGGTAGGATTGATCCAAGTGGATATCACTGGCCATCCACCTTTTCCAACTCACTCAAAACAAGTTTCTGGCAATTTTGGCAATTTACTATTTTTAGCAGTTTTTAACTTTCGAGGCCATTTTGAGGGCCTAAACGAAGGTTTTTCGGGATAGAGCCTCTAAAATATATCCAAGGGTTATGATTGAGCCCCCAAAATGAATCTCCTCGATTATATCTTTCCAACGAGCTATTGTGCGCCCCAAACGGAGATCATATGCCAAAGTTGTGCCCCTGGGAAGTTAATACACCAAACTACCCAAGATGGGGTCCACAAAACTGTTGGTTTTTCATCTTCTGGGGTTACGGTTTTGGATTTTATTTATGATAAAAAGGCCTTTGGAGCCTCATTGTAAAATCATCTTCTCATGGATGTGAGTAACCGTCACATCTCTTCTCAGAGATAAGCATGTGAGTAACCGTCACATCTCTTCTCAGAGATAAGCTACCACCATTCTAGCGAGTCTTTCACTCTCTATTTTACAGTCTTTGTACATTTTCACTCATTAGTAGAAAATTATGTATTACTGTATATGTGTGTTTATGATTGCATCTCTGATACATTTATGTTACAATATTGGATATGCGAGATATCTATGTACATTTCTTTATTATGTATTCGCTCTCATTTCATGCCGAAAATAATCTGGATCATGGGTTCACAAAAAAAAATGTTTATTGTAGAGTGACATCATGATGATTAACATTGTGCAAGAATTATTTTGATTTGGGTCTCCTCCAATGGTACTGGAAGGCCCTAGAATTTTTTATTTTAAATCTAGGGGGAGAATTACTCCCTTATGAGTATTACTTTACTGATGAAATTCTTAAATTTTTTATATTGCAAATTATTTCCCTACCTGTACTATAGAATATAGGGTTCCTCATATTACAAATTGTGTAGAAATTTCAATACCGATGTTGTATAATAGAGGGTTTCCATGGTCCTAAGGACAAAGGAGTGTCAATTTCTATAGCTCTTTGATTTATTGGAGGGTTTCCAACAATAGTGCTCTATCAAAAGATATGGAACTAAGGAGGATAGATGGTACCCTTAGCCATACTACCTGATTCCCCAATATGCGAGAGTGAGACTGTGTTGTTCTTGGTGTACTATGGGAAAAATATAGTCGAAAGGATTATGTAAGGCCAGTTTCAAGTGCACCTAGGTGGATTTCAATATACCCAAAGGTATGTGGAAGACAATTATGTACACAGTGTTGTTTGATGTAGTATTGCTTGAAGAGGTACCATTAGAGGTTACAAGGGTGTCTAACTAGATGATGCTCTTTTATTTTATACATGTATTTTTTCCCAATTATGGGTTTATTCCTTAAATGATATACCTCCATTTTATTTCAAGACATTGAATGAAAGGTCTAATGAGGTAAGAAAATTACAAGAATAAACTTGAACTACTAAAAACTACAACTCAATGAGACACACTTGTAAGCCCTAGTTTATGGTTTGAGATCAATGGATGATGGTGATGGGAGGGGGAGACAACCCCCTCTAGAGGAAGATGCTCCAGTTTTCCAATAGATGGTAGTTGCTTTAGTCAAAAAATTCAAGCCCTAATCTTCCAAGTTTGTTAAAAACTTGGACGAGATGCCCAAAGTTTCACTTCCTCCCTCCTTGACTAGGAAAAAAGTGATTTCTCTTGTTTATCATGGTCTAATCATTCACTTCACAAGTATTTCGCCTTCCCCAAATATGGTTGCATTATGGCCAGAGAAAAACTAGAATCCTCTCATCCAAGGTTACTTGAATCATTTCTTCTATGGAAGAGGGTTTTTTTCCTTTCTTTTTGAGTCCAAAGAAGATCGTGATCTAATTTTCAGAAGTGGCCCATATTTATTGGGGGAAAGAGGAATGTAGTTAAATAAATGGACCCATTATTTTAGTCCTGAAAATGATGTCTCATCAAATATTCCAATATAGGTTTGGCTTCCATGTATCTCTCTCCACTATTGGAGTGATGATGTTCTTCATTGTATAGGAAATTCTATCAGACGGTACATTGATCGAATTGAGATAAATCTTGTTCTCTTATGCAAGTATTTGTATTGAGATAAATCTTGAGAAAGGTATTCCTAAAGCAGTGGTTATTTCTTTGGAAAACTAACAACATTTTCAATAGATTTATTACAAACAACTACGATTTAAGTGCAAAATTTGTCATGAATATGGGCATTTTGTAAAATTGCAAGAAGGTGGAAGCACTCCCCCCCCCCCCTCCCCTAACACAAAAAAGAGTAGTGGAAAGATGTGTAAAGAAATTTTGGTTCTAGCAATAGTAGGGTTCTGCACCCTTATGGATATTTTGTGGGTCCCTCTCATAGTGGATCTCAACCTTTGAATAAAAATCTTGAAAAACCTCGATCGATTGCAAACCCTTCAACAAAAACATCTTTGAAATTTTATCCAATCTTGTGGATAGTAGTGAAGAAGTCATTCTAGTCATGCTTGGTGATGAGTCACCTAGTCGAGAGCCTTCTTCAATCCAAACAATTATGGGTCCCCCTCAACTAGAGTTGAAATTCCAGCGAAACAATGTGAGGATAAAAGGGTCTTATTCGTTAATCTAGTAAAATAAATTGTATCTCTATATGAACCAAGGATGAAAGAAACATAGTTAATCAAAGACATGGAAGTGGCCTTCTCAAAGGACAAATACCATTCATGAAGAGATACCATTGGAGATGAGGATCACGATGACAAATCCTTATAATAAAACCTTCCTATAATATCTGGGTGAAAGATAGGTCAAATTGTTTGAGAAGAACAAGCCAATAAAGATATTTTGATGGGATCGCAAAAAACAATTCCTAAAAGTATAGGGGGATCCGAGCCTCCTAAAATATTTGGGGGAAATGCAGGGTCCAAAGGGGGTTATCATTCAAACCCTTCTAAATGATGATTCTGGTCTCATGGAATTACCGAAGTTTAGTTAGCCACCCCAAGATCTCTATTGTCAAATATCTTATCTGTTCAAAACAATCTCGTGTTCTTCTAATCCAGGAGACCAAAATGAATGCAGAATAATCTATCAATATAGGGAGAATCATTTCGCATGTTAGCAATGCTATTGTCAAAGATTCAAGAGGCGCCTCCAATAGCATATGTACCCTATGGAACAACAATGAGGTATGTATGGAATTCACTTTCAAAACTCAACACTGGATACTCACCAAGTTCATATCCAAGCATAACAATAAACCTTTTGTGATTATCAATGTATATATGTTTTTCAACTCTGTAGAGAAATCCTCTTGTTGGATATCCATATCCAACTCAAAAGACTCAGAATTCCCTGTGGATTGCATAGTGGTTGGTGACTTCAATGTCATTAAAAACAATGTATAAAAATGAGGGGGGATTTTTGGAAGGGATCCCTTTCGTGAAAAAATGGAAGAGATAATTAAATATTGGGACATGATTGATGTCATTCCACCAAGAGGAAAGTATACTTGGTCCAATATGTGTACCACACTAGGACATATTTTTCTCTCCTTGATCATTTCATTTTTCATAGCAATTTCCTTAGCCAAAACTCTACTGTAAAATATTTTATTCTCACTTCTCTTATTTTTTTATCATAAACCAATTTTTCTTCAATTCAAGACATTCCTACCTACGGTCCTCTACCCTTTAATTTCAACCCATTATGTATTAAATATCAAGATGTGAATGATTTGGTTGAATCTACTTGACATACCTGGATCATTGGCACACTTGTCTATATTTGGGAGCAAAAACTCATTTTGGTTAAACAAGTGCTTAATCTATGGGCCAAAACCTCCTTCAACCCATCGGCTAAGGTAAAAGATGAAATTAAATTCAAGTTAGAAAACCTTTAAGAAGATCTTGAGAATATAAGAATTACTCTCCAACTGCAAAGACGAAAAATCAAATTACAAACTAAATACCAAATAGAACTGTGAATTGAGGAAGAGACATGGCGATTAAAGTCATGTAGTCTTTGGCTCAAGGTTGGTGACAAAAAAACCAAGTTATTTAACAATCAAGATAAGGCCCATCAAAATAAGAACAATGTTGTTATTATCACTTTGGAAGATGGAACCAAAGTGACATATTTTGAAGGCATCAAAGTGGTTTCCAAGGCCTATTTTGTTGATTTGTGAAGACCCATAAAATGTGGATTCCATGGTTGAGTGTATTCCCTCTTTTATCACAAGTGAAGATAATTCTCTCCTTACTCAACCCATTTTGAGTCTGAAATTTTTGTTGCAATATGAAGTCTAGGGCCAGATAAATCTCCTTGGCCTAATGGTTTTTCCATATCTTTTTATCAGCAATTTTGGGAGCTAATCAAATATGATCTCAAGTGCATGCTTCTCTATACCCATCAATATTTAACAATAGGAGGCAATAGTAATTCATACTTTTTGGATTTGATCCCCAAGGAATCCAATCCTACCTCCTTCTCTAGATTTCGACCCATTTCCTTGTGCAACTCTTACTATAAAATACTCACCAAAATATTGACCTCCCATTTAAGATGCATCCTTCCAAAAATCAGTTCCCCTAATCAAGGAGGTTTTAGGAAAGAAAGACATATAATGGACAATATTGTGCTAGTCCAGGAGGCTATTCATTCAAGTGTTAATACCAAAGGTAAATGAATGGTTATTAAATTAGATATGGATAATGCTTTTGATTGTGTTAGGCATGGTTTCCTATTTCATATCATGGAACGCTTTGGCTTCAGCTCCAATTTTACAAAATGGGTGGCTTCTTGCATCAACGACCCATGGATCACCCCTCTTCTAAATGGGAGGCCGGTAGATTTTTTTCAAATAAGCCATGGATTACATCAAGGATGTCCTCTCTCTCATCTTTTTTTCTCATTCTTATGGAAAAATCCTTAAGTAGAAAAGTTGAGCATGAAAGACTAGCTGGGAACTTGTCAGGATTACAAATAGCATGTGGAGTCAAGAATTTGAACCATTCTCAATTTGCAGACGATACCCTCTTTCTTGGAGGTGCCTCTATGATTATCACATATAGGTTTAACAAGTCGTATATTCCTTCCTTGATGAACGATTAACCACAAGAAATGTTGTATTATGGATTGAAACTCATCACTTGAGGTATTGCATGCAATCTCTAGATTTTTTCAATTTTCTTTAGTTGATAAATGGTCATCATTTTGGTACCTTGGTATCCCCATATCATTGAATACCCCCACATCATAGGATTGGCCACAAATAGTAGAAAAAATCGATTCCAAGTTTATTCATTGGGGCACACAGTGGATAAACCCCACTAGACAGGTTACACTTATCAAATAAATATTAGATACTCTTCCTTTATATCAGTTCTCTACTACATTGTCTTCGTGTGGTATAATTAATCATATTTCCATGAAGATAAGAAGGTTTCTATGGCAAGGAAAACTAAATAATAAAAAATATCCACCTTGTTAATTGGAACCAAGTTATGTGTTCCAATGATGAGGGTGGATTGGGTATTCGTGAACCATAAGTAATGAATCTAGCAATGGGAGCGAAATTATTGTGGGGATTTATTTCAGGGAAATTGGCCTAGTGGAAAAGAGTCATTTTTAAAAAATATTTCTCAGGAACCAGAAAGATATGTCTAGAGAATCCACCAAAAGTTGATAAAGGATCCTCAATCTTCAAACTTATCCTTGCAGCATGTTGTAACCCTTGAGATTCGTCTGGCTAGGAAACTATACCAAGACGTCCATAAGATTGATCAATTTGTTTTTATGTTAATGTGTCCTAAAACATAGTATTTTTGTTGCTTAGATGGGCCTATATCATTAGTCTTTAAATATTTAAAGATTTAATATTGGAAGGCAAATCATTCTATGTTCCAGACAATTAAATCTTTAGAGGATGAAAGAAGAAATATGAAAAAACTAAAACTAAAAATGGAATAATGTATCATGTGATAAATATTACTTAACTTTCATCTAGAAGAAATGATGTTTGATTATGCATATAGACAATAATATAATTTGATCAAAATGAATACTTCTTCTTGATTCAAAAGGAATGATAAAATGCAAGCACATGTATTCTTTATACTCATTGTATATTTGAAGAAATATATAACTTTTAATGATACCTTTTCAGCTTTATGATGGTAGTTGTTGTACTAAATCATCACAGTCATGGAAATAGACACGTTTAAGATGAATCTAAGAGCACAGGAATACCATAAGAAAATGAATCACATAGTCTGAAACACAGAAGTTTGAATCTTCAAAGTTGTATGATATTATTAACAACTTAAGCTCGGACCAAAAATCCCTCTTTACATTCAGTTCTCATGAACATTTATACAAGTTAGGTCGAAACCAAAAATGGTTATTCAATCCTATTTCTTAGGATATTCAAATACAACAAAATATTTGACTCCTTAAGAATAGGACAGTTGCAGGAGTCAAATCCTAATTTTCTTCATCTCCTTTGGTGAGTCATCATATCAACAACTAGAGGAGGAGATTCAAGATCGCATCTGAATGATAACTAAATGAATTCATTTGCCTAAATGTGATATCCAACTTAGTGTATATTTCATATGTAGGGGTATGTGAAAATAAGTTTTTTGTTTTCCATAAAAGATAGAAGTCATCTATGAGTAGGTCAACAATGGTTTGACCTCTTAGAGTATTAGCCATATTTTGAAATTTATCATATTTTTCCCTAGCAAGGAACAAGTTTGTTTTGTATTTTTTGTATGATAGGAACTTGCCTTATTTATCCCAAGTTAAAGGTAACCCCATCTTCACTAAGTTCTCAAATTTATTGGAAAAAGATTCCACACTTCTTTTCAATGTTATGCATTCATTTTGATCTTGTTGTATTAGATTCCTCTTTGTGAAAAAATTTCCAGATTCCATCACCATTACTATTCTATTTGTGACACCTTTGCTTGAAAATATTTCTCTAGAGTTGGAATTTAAGAACTTTATGGTTTGAGTAGAAATTTGGGGTCTTTTTCCTAATTCATGAAATGATTTATGGATTACATCAGCTGCTTCATCTATCACTAACATTTCATCATCTATTATTGTTAAGCCCTAATATTGGCTCATTACCACTTAATTGGGGCATATTAGATTAGTAATGTTATTTTATTTATGTCGGCTTTAGGCCATTAGTTTTAATTTAGATTAGTAATGTTATTTTATTTATGTCGTCTTTAGGCCATTAA
>ML791703.1:6574-25112 GCA_009831015.1 Picea engelmannii | reverse complement strand
CTGCAAGGTCTTTAAAGGGAGTGATGAAGGTTTGGCTACGGTCATGAGGATAATGGTCATATGGACCAGGAGCATAGTCATCGGAGTTTCGAGGATCGCGAGTTGGATATGTCAAAGTTCCTTGACAACGAAAACCCCAAAATTGCGATATGATCTCAACCGTTAAATCAAGAATTAGATCTGGTCCGTTGATTTCCTTCATCGGAGAATCGGGGATCGCGATTTCAATATGCAAAGAACACTTGACAACGAAAACCCCGAAATTGCGATACGCGATTTCACGAGTTAATCACAGCCGTTGGATAATAAGTGATCTAGACCATCGATCCAACACACGTCAACATACCACATCACCCAGGGACACGTGGCACAACCAGAGAATGACAGGTGTCAGGCAGATCTAACACTTCAGGCTCATGCAATTCACGAATCAGAGTGACACGTAGCAGGATCTAACACGTGTCAAACCACGTGTGACGTCAGCAGAGGCATCGGTGATCGAGACTTTGATATGTCAAGAACACAATGCAACAGAAACTCCGAAATCGCGATATGCGATTTTGCGATGTAATCTGAGCCGTCGAGCTAGAAGTAATCTGGACCGTTGAATCTCTGCATGGAGTATCGGGGATCGGGAATCGGCACTTAGCAATGTCAAAATATCTTGACAACGAGAAACCCAAAATCACGATGTGCGATTTCGCGATTCAATCATAACCATTGAATCCAAAATGCATCTGGACCATTGAATCTCTTCATCGGAGTTTCGGGGATCGGGACTTTGGAATGACAAAGTCACTTGACATCAAAAAACCTGATTTTACGATATGCGATATCGCGACTCAATCGTAGTCGTTGAGCCAAGGTCATACCTGGACCGTTTGATCTTAGCCTGTGTCCGAGTTTCGTGAATCACGATTTGGAAGTGACAAGACCAAGGTCACATAGACCAGGGCTCAGCCAGGAGGGCTGAAGCACATCGCGAATCGGGAAATCGCGACTCCCGTGGACATAAACTTTATGTCATCGAAAGTGCTGAAATCGCGATATATGAAATCCCGATTTGATCATGAACCGTTGGATCAAGAAATGATGGGAGGGCTACTGAGGCACAACACTGTGAGACTGCCAAAAACCATTGATGACATCTGCTAGAGAAGTCGAAGAAGACCGATGTGTAATCACCAGAGAAGATGAAGAGTCATGATGATGATCAGATAGAGCACTTAAGAGGTGGAGCATAATGACGCAGAGTTTGCATGCAGAGGCATGGAAAACATTGCATGCAAAAGGTGCATAGACGCTATAAATACACGGGACAAACAGGAGATTGGGTTGGTCGTTACAGTGGGAATTTGCAGTGGCTATTGGAGTTTGCTGTGGTGATTCATGGGTGAAGAAGAATCAAAGTGGCGCAATGAAAGCGTGGTGGGCCCATAACCCGGACATTGCAAATGATATGAGGAGAAAGGCAATAAGGCAGACAGAGCAACGAAGTGGAGCAGAACAATGATAAGTCAGGTAGGCCATCATCGAACATCATATCACTGTAATAAATTCAGTAGCAAAGATTTATATTTCAGGGTGGTTGGGAGGTGCTAGGGAGGACTGTTGTCCTCAGAGGTTCAAGTGGGTGCTTGAACACAGGGATTTGGTGCTTCCTTCTAGTTGGTGCTAGAAAAAAACCAGGGAGTCAGTGCTTCCTTCTAGTGGGTGCTAGAGAAAACAGAGAGTTGGTGCTCTTAGCAAGTTGTAGCTTGCAAAACAGAGGTTGCAGCCTCATTATGAGTTGGTTCTCATATGTATGATAATGTAAAGAATGTAACTATTACTTATCATATAAAGAAAAAAAGGTTTTTACCCTGTATGGGTTTCCTCAAGAAATATCTGTCTCTGTGTTTCTCATATGTGTGACTGATGTTGAATTTGCCATTGTTTATTTCCCTGCATTATTGTGATTATCATTTAGTGTCTCAGCAAAGAGTTTAAAAGAAGCATAATTGTTTAAGCACGGTAACAACTGATTCACCCCCCCTCTCAGTTGACCAACAAAACTATCCTCGTAGCTGGGTTCATTTTTTAATGAGCTTGAAAGCCAAAAACTATGCTCAAAGTTGGTTTCATTTTTTAATGAGCTTGAAATTAGAAAATCATGCTCGAAGACTCTCTTCTTGATCATGGCTTCCAAGAGGACAGTGCTCTGGAAGGATACCATGTCAAGCGACAAAAATTGGTCATGGCTTCCAAGAGATCTTCACTAGACAGAAGAACAACACTCTGGAAGGACACCATGTAGATGGTTGCAATAGGGGTAAGGAGATCATGCTCTAAAAACCTATTGAAGAAATCACCATGTCGACTTCTGGATCTAATTCATCAGAAGCCGAAGTCATGGGAGACAACACCACATAATTGACCTGCGGCAGGGGGCGATACCATCTGCATATAAGAACCGTTTAGGGATTTCATTGAGTTGATGGTCAAGTCAGGGCCAACAAACAAAAGTTGATCAATAGTCACCATTCTTTCATTGTGAGGGAAAGATATCACACAAAAAAGAGTGGACACAATAGATTTCATGGTATAGACATAATCCTACCCAAGGAGTAAAGAGAAATCCAAGGGGTCTTGGACTACCATGACATCAATAAAGACAGTTTTCCCTCCCAAGGTTACAGAAAACTGAGGAAGGGTCCCTAACGGTTGACTAGTTCTTCTGTTGAAAGATAACATATTCTGCGTAACCGGTGCAAGTTGAGGACAACCCAAAGTCTGCCAAGCAATAGAGGAAAAAATACTAACGGATGCACCTTCATCTATCAGTGTCTGAGGAATGTCCCGACCACAAACCTGTACTGTAATCTGGAAAGGAATGTGAGAGGGAAGACGAGGTCTAGTTAGCACACCCCAATTGAAAAGGATGGACTCATTACTTGGAGGGGGTTTCACGGGAGAAGGAGAAATACCCCTCGGCATGGTAGATTTTGTATCAATGAGAAAAACATGGGCAGTATCTAGTTTACTCTCGAGCAAGAGAGTAGGATCGACTGATAATGACATCAAATCGACCACTTGGGTTTCATTCTCCAAGGGGAGAAGGGGTCGAAACGAATCCACCACTTGGGTTTCACTCTCTAACGGGACAGTGGGATCGACCGAGGATGGGATTGGATCGACCACTTTGTCAACTGGTTCAACTAAGGACGTGACCATATTGATGACATGATTAACCAAATTTACTAATGAAGGGACCGGATCGATCATTCCATCAACTACAGGTGGTTCGAGAGTAAGCTTGCGATAAGAAGCTGGAAGTTGAGGTTGTGAAACAGTCATGTCTTCCAGGAATTTCGAGGATTCTTCCATATGAGGGCAAAGATGATTTAGATGATTCCCTTTGCATAACATACACGGGAACTTGACTCTACTTTTCTTTTTCCCAACTGTATCGTGACTAGTTGACGGGAGGTCACCAACATGTTGTTCAGAGGTTGACGACATGGGTTGGCAAGGGTGTGTAGACCATGCTTCTATAACCTTGGATAGACTAGGGAAATCCTTAAGAAGATGGCTACCCTTAAAAAGCCTGCAAGGGTACTTGGGATTACGAGTTGTTTGGGTGATCTTGACATCATCAACACTCCCAGCAAGATCAACAGTATCTGGTTTCTTTCCAATGTGTTCGGCAGTGGCTGGAATTTTTTACCCTTGCTTAGTTTTCTTCTTCTTATTCTTCCTTTTCTTCTTCTTCTTATCCACCAGGTTACTAGCTTCATAGCTTCCACTCGGCGAAGAAGATGAAACGGAAGAAGACCTTGCAAGTGAAGAAGGTGAAGAAGGTCTTACTAGTGAAGATGGTGAAGGATCAACATGAGGTTGATGTTCTTGGGGGGAAGTGCTTACGACCAAAGCACTTACTGCATTCGGGATTACCTGAGTGGAAAATAACCACACCGGCAATCCAATCGTGAGACCTAGAAGGCTCAAAGTAGCGATGTGAGGAGGACCAATGTTCCCATAAGAAGGAAAAACAAAAGGTTCCCCTACAGCAGGGGTTCCTTCATTGGTCATTTCGGGAACTGACACCATTGAAATAAAGATCCAATCTAGAGTCCACTAGGAAAAACAAACAGCACACGCTAAAAATATACTAAACAAGCAAGCAAACAAAACCTTCTCACAATGAGCTCACTAGTTGGTGATGAAATCTGACGTCGCGGGAACAAAGTAGGAAGGGGATGAGATAGAGCGGGTGGAAAAGTTACGTTGACAACCTGCTTAATAGAATTACACCCTAGTGCAAGCTCCCACACATAAACGTGGGTATACCCTCCAAGGAGCCCAAGTGAGTTTGGCCAGCGTCGATTCCAGGTACCGTGAAGACTTGCCCCTCCACAGTCACCTTGTGTACAGACCCTAAAGAGATAGGCCACTAAGGTTACCAATTACTACAGTGATGCTTGGGGAAATAGTCGACAGTCTGATCCACATGCAAAGGCAGGGTATCTATCCCAAAATCAACTCGAAAGGATTCCACTCATCCTTGTGGGTATAAATTCAAGTGACCCCCATAATACGCGCAATCTCTACACCAAGACCAACCAAGCAGGGTGAGTAACTCTGCCAGTCTCAATGCGACCTCGTGATTGAACCTTGTGTTAGAAGGGCTTCCCAGGACAAAATGTAGCAAGTGTATTTCACCACTCCCTAACACAAGATTCTATGTTTGTTTGCAGCTTTGGAAAGTTATATTTCACACCTATTCCAAAGCCCTACAACTAATCTAATGTAGGTTTGATACTAGAAAATATAAAAATGTCTAATCAATTTTTATAAGCTCTTTATTTTATGGTTGTTGTTACTCAAAAGGAAAATGCCATGGACAATATGGTGTTTTGACCAACTCGAACATTATGCAAAGAGATGAAGATGCAATATTTTCATTTTGATGAAAACTATGCTACGAGAAGGAGAAACATTTATCGTTCCCATATGCACAATGTCCCAAAATTTTAAAACTCATAAATATCAATATCTTCAAGAAATGATACAAACAGATTGTACACCAATACACGATTCATGGCCCCCCGGGCCAAAAAATGCCAAGAATCATGCAATTTCGCTACTTCAAATGCAAGGATGCCCCCAATCTAATATAAAGCAAGAAATTAAAAGTTTTTGTTTCAAAGAGACACTAAAACCAATAGAAAATCACCTCAAAAGAAAAACAACCCAAACTAAGTTTCTCTTTTAACATGATTCATTCAGAAAAAGAAACAGAAGTATTCTTTCACTAAACAATTCTAAAGAAAAGACAATGCTTTGTAACTGAAAGACACTCAAAGCAAGAGACTAAATCTTTCAAAAGCAAACAAAGAAAAGATGGCTAAATGAAATTTCAAAGCTGTCAATCAGACTATAAACAGATCATAATCAAACCCAAAAATTCACCCCAAAACCAAATCCAAGGTCTGGGTAAGGAAAAAACCATCAAAAATCAAAATTTTCACAATTTTCGCAGGTTGTAGACTAACACAGTGCGGAAATCACTGATTTTCATAGTCCAGAAATGGGTAGGGTGTGGATTTTCCGCACTGGTCTAAATGGGTAGGGTGAGGAAATCCTAAGTCGTCACACTGTCCCTCAAAGCAGGGTGCAGAAATCAAACAAAAATGGAAAAAATTAAAAGTCAAGAAGGTTTTGTAGTGAAGTTTAACAGTCAGAGAGTCAAGCTGGATCTCCCAGTGACTCAGAAAATAGAAACCAAGCAATCAAAGCAAGAAAGTAATACAAACTAGGAAAATAATCTGTTCCCCAGTGGAGTCACCAATTTTGTTATTGGGTAAATCGGTAGATGCGGACATGAACTGATCCCCATAGATCCACCTGGATCTAGAATAAAATAAGATGGAACAAGACGCTTTCCCTAAGTTGCAATCATTGAGTTTACTATCCAAAGAGGAATAGATAACATACCTTATGAATCGCTTCATTATATCTTTGATGTCCCTGCTTCGCTCTGGTGCTCTTGTGAAATCAAATCTGCAATGACACAAACCAACCAAAGTGAAAGCAACAATAGTATATTCAATGAAAACCTAAACATGCAATCAAGGAGTCATGTAATAAAATGCTAATAATTTTATGGGAAAGAAACATGCCATTGTATTATATAATGTGGAATAAAGATACAACCAGATGCCTTGATGTCCTCGGGTTCCTTCCAACAGATCCTTGCTTCCCACACACTTCTTTCTCCAAGGATTATGAGACCATGGATCTGATAGCTACTCACAATCTATCTTGACAAAGCAAAGCTCAAATCCAACATAGGCCCAAAAACTCCAAGCTACAAAACTCAATAACAATCTAATCTAACTTTTCTCATGAGAGTTCATTTCCTTTTATAAGTTGAAGAGGATAAGGTGAGGAGGTTAGGATGATCCCACTAAATCATGAAAGTGAGTAAGATCCAAACCATTCAGAGGCCACCTCCCCATAGAAGCTTCTCCTTCTATAAGCATCGATAAAATGCTCATTTTTCCCACGTACGAAGGTCGTTGTACCCTATCTATAGTGCAGCCTGCAGAAACTCTGCACCCTAGCTATAGAGCAACCTGCGGAAATCAGGCATTTCTGCACCTTGTGTATATAGCAACCTATGGAAATCCTCCAAAAGAGGGTTTTTACAAAGGAAAATGAAACTTCTTCTCTCAAGGAAAGTTCTTTTCCCTTCTTTCTTCAAGAATTCAGGCCACTAACCCCTCTGAAGGAAACATATAGGTTTACATCATTAACGGTCATAAGGGTGATGAAAATAATGTGTAATAGTATGTGTGAAAGACAGTGTTCGACTGCCATTGTTTTCCCATATCGCTCGAGTACCAGAGCGTGGTGAACTTCGCAGCAAGCGGATCGAACAACTAAATGTCTAGGAAGGTAGCACCTTCTGGCATCTCCCAAGAAACAAAGGCGATGAGGATCAGGAGCTAGCTAAAGTGGAACTCGTAGCCCTGATCCTGTGCTTCGCGGCAGTCTAATTCTAGTTGATTAACTAGGTACTTCGCCTAGTTCATCTGTACACCTTCCACGCATTTCCCTGCAAGGTCAATGACAAAGCCTGTGATCTGTGTGGGTCTATTCTTTCTTACTAGCTTCCCTACAATTAACTGACATGCTAGGCGCACTGCACCATTCTGGATGGAGGCTACCTTGTAGCCTCATGTCCCCTTCTCAACATCGTCGTATGTATCCTTAATCTTCTATACTAACGCGTGATCTATGGCTTTCCCTGGATAGAAATCCTGTGGTTCAGGTCCTTGCATACTCAATCTGGTGATCCTATGGATCAACGTCAGATCGACTATGATACGGCGGTCTAGCCATAAGTAACCGCCATGGTAACAT
Source organism: Picea engelmannii (assembly GCA_009831015.1). Classification (NCBI taxonomy): domain Eukaryota; kingdom Viridiplantae; phylum Streptophyta; class Pinopsida; order Pinales; family Pinaceae; genus Picea; species Picea engelmannii. The sequence continues at coordinate 17,705 of ML791703.1, read as the reverse complement.
GAAATTAGGAGCTTGACAAAGGCGTTAACTTCCTGGTGCCTTCCAAAGTGTGGGATTTTCATTACATTCAATAGGGTGGACTGTGCGAGGTTCATCATCCCCAGCTGGGGGATTATTTTCGAGTTCTTCCCCTTTGTTATGGTCAAGTATTTATACGGGGCGAGCGCACTATCATTCTTGCAGTCCCCTAAATTGAAGTCGTTGAACTTCAACACTATTATCTTGTCCTGTTGCACTCAAACTGCACGTATCCCCTTTGGGAGGTACGCAACAACCATGGTGTACTCAAAATCTCTCGGTACACTATCACGACTCACCATGCCAGCTAGAGGTGGGATGTAGTCGCGTAATATGGTCGGTATTAGCTTCGTATTTTCTAGGTCGTCTCTGTGCTTGGTTCTCTTTTTCATTGTTGGTTGGGATGGTCTGTATCCATGAGCAGTCGACGAAGAGGCTTTCACTCCTCTTGTCGATGACGCTTGTATACCCACAGACATTACTCTTTCAGTCATGAGGTCGATGAATACCTCCTTCATAGATTCTTCGACTGCGCTAAGTTCTTCGTACATACATGCTCGTGGTTGAATATCTCAGGCTTGAATAATAACTACTCAATACAATGGGATGGATAGAGATAGCTTGATGATCACCTCGCGAAATCAACTAATATGTGAGCTCAGATAATCACGAGTGGAAAAAGTGTTCTCGGTGCAAGGTTCGACGAAATAAGTAGATAACTAGGCAACGAATCTTTCCAACGGGTGAGAAGCCTTCATTAACTCAGTTCGGTTCGTTATGGCGCGGTCCCAACGGTCTGATGGCGAGCTTTCTGACCATAAATTCCTTTCTACCCGTTCGGGATGTCGGTCTAATGGTTATACTGTTCCCAATGGCTATATTGCTTCGCCATGGCAAAGTGCCATGTGACTTTGTTCTGATATCCCGACGAAGTGCCAGTTTTGTAAATTTTCCTTCTGTGAAGTTCCCTCTGAAACCTTCTATAACTTTTCGATCTTTGATCTCTTCTTGCTTAGTTTTCTAGATTGCTTTCCAATGAGCTTCGTCTCGGTATTCCTCTTTCCATTCTGATTCTTATCTCCTCTTGGCATAGTAACTTTGTGTTGTTGAGATTATTTCCTAGGATTCAAGGGAAATACTTCTTCTGGGGTATGTGTTTCAGTCTTCTGTGAGTATTCTTGTGTTCTTCCAATGTTGGCATCCAAGTCTCTGGTTTTAAATAGCTTCGATCTATTCTCCTATTCTACAATCAAGTGTGTGATCCTCCTAGTCATGAAATCTTTCAATTCTTGCTTCTTCTTCTCTAAGACTTCTTCTTTTTTCCTTATGGCCTGATCCCTCTCAATCCAAGTTTTTCCTAGTAACATAGCAAATGGGGCATTGTTCTCAATAAATTTAAAAACTTCAAATTCTTCCTCTGTCGAAGTTCCATGAGCCCTCATAGATATTTGGGTGAGCTTTCCACATAGCTTTATCAACTTTCCTCTAAATAATCCTATTCCCCCCAATGAAGGAATCATAGCAGGCTTTCCTAAGGTTTCCCAAATTATTTATGTCATAATATTCACCTGTGTTTCTTCATCCAGAACACAGTCAATGTCGAAGTCTCTTATTCTTTCTTCTATGTACTCTTTTTCTTTGAAGATCTCTGATAAGTTGATATTTCGGTGGTCATTCAGGGTTTCTTTTATTTGCATCAATACATTCTATGATTATTTCTGGGGTTCTTCCATGGTCTTAGTGTCTTGACCTTCCTCAGGGTCTTCTTGGCTCATATTCATTCTTTCAACCTTAACAATCATTCTAGGGAAATCCAAAACTTCATGATCCACGGCTTTACAATAAAGACAACTAGGTTTTCTACCAGGGCATTCCTTAGAAAAATGTCTTGGTCTTATGCAACTGTAAAAAAGAGTTAATCCTCTCTTTCTTTTAAATGATCCCCAACCCTTCCTGTACTGCACACTAGAATCATAGTAGCTAACCTACAAAAATTTCTTTCTAGGATCCTGCATCCATTTATTAGTCCAAACATTCTTTCTATGCATAGGTATAACATATCTTTCATTATTTCTATCAGATCTACTCATATCAAACCTCTTTTCTTCTAGTTGTGCCCTATTTTTTAGGCTAGGAATTTTTTTATCAAACATACCTAGATCCATACTCTTGAAACAAAAATTTCCACTAATCTTACTTTCAACGGAGCACAAAGATTCTAGATCTAAAACTTTTCACTATTCTTACCTCTATCAGAGCACAAAGTGTTCATATCTTACCTCTTTTCTTCATATCAGACTTCTTTTCTTAGCACAGAGCTTCACAGATCGAGTAGAATACTGCGCACTAGGGCAATAGATCTACGCACAGAGCTTTCACAGTTTCAGGTCAGATCTTCGCAAAATGCTCCTTCTTTCCTTAGTTCCCAACAATCAAAGTTTCAGTCCTAGCAACATAACCATTTGTTGGCACAGGGGCAGTCCCAGGGTTCAATGCTACAATATCACACCAACAAAACACTAACTACCGACCCTTTCAGCGACACCTGCGAAGCAAATGAAGTCTCAATTGAGGTAGAGGCAGGGGTGGTTGCAGGACTCCAGTTTCTACAACCTTAGTTGGGAAATAGATCTGTGACTGGAACACCTTAAAACAACACTTAGCGGTTATATTACATCAATACACAGTTTATTCTATAGTGCAGTTAAACCCTAATCAATAGACCAACGCAGTATTCATACAGATTCAATAGATTCAAGCACTAAGCATACAAATAGAGATCAGACCTAGCATCCATTCACATTGTTCATTACTAAGCTATCATATCAGATTCATCTATCATATAACATCGCACTAAGCATTGAATCACATAAACAAAAGAACAACCAAAAGCACGAAGCATTCACAACACAGGATCTACGTGGTTCACCCCTACCCTGGGGCTACGTCCACCAACTCTTTGTCTTCTTTATTAGCTTCTTTCAATCCTCTTACATGCACAGAGCCTCAGATCAACTTCGTAGAGGACAGGATATCTGTGCACTCTTCTCTAGATCCTCCTTCTCCAAGCTAGATTACAGCACAAAGCCTACACACAGTCTCTTACAGTCACTTTCACTTAGCTCTACAAGTCTCACACAGTATACACAAAGCCATTACAATCACCACTTACACTTAGCCATTAACACTTATCACTTAGCACACTGGCCTCTTCTTACATCGCCTAGCTACTTATTTATACATTACAAAATTGGTCCTAAACATGGGTAACCCCATGGGCTGACATTCCCATACCTATTACATAAGCCCCCAAAACCCAAAAAGCCCTAAAAAGGGGCTGACATCCCGCAATATCCGCTTCGTCTTGCACTATGCCTTCGACAACCTGTCGAAGTCCCAAAATGGTCAAAAATGACCAAGAATCCTCAAAACTTGGTCAAGGGCCAACAATTATTTCTTCTGGTAACTCTGGATCTCCTTCTTCTTCAAGTACTTCTCATTTATGGTGTTTGGATTATCCCTCTTCCCTTGTTTCTGAATCCTTTGGAGAAGACTCTGAGGTTTTCCTTTTGTATGTCTTCTCAAATTGTTATGGTGTTTGTGTGATTGAAGACTTCACATACTAATAAGATTCTTTACCATGGATCTGTAGAATGTTCTGCACATCTTGCCAATTGTCCTAATTTTCCAATAGCTCCAGTTGCTCTTTTTGATGATGTTGATAAGGAATCTTCCCATGTGATATTATTTTTGAAGAAATTATACCATGAGGGTCATAATTCCATGGTTCTCCCTGTTGAAAACCTAAAGTTGAAAGAAGCTTTGTTGTTACCTGCAATGTTGATCTGGTATTGAAAATAAAAACGTTCTACCTTCTTCAATTTGAAAGTTACCTTTTATTTATTTGGCACAAAATGAATTTCATCTGAGTTCAATTTTTGCCTAACATATTCAAAAGAAAAAATTCTTGGAGTCAAGAAAACATGTAAAAGGAAAGGAGAAAGTTGAAAACCATAAATTCTAATTTCAGTATGATGTTCAAAGATATACCAGTCTCCCACTCTTTTGTTTGGGCTTAACTGCAATAGTTTTTTGCACTCGGGAAAGATTCTAGGGAGAGCTCCATTGTGTATGATTTGGTCGGATTTAGACATAAACTGGTTAACATACTGTGAATATTGACCTCCCATTTAAGATGCATCCTTCCTAAAATCAGTTCCCCTAATCAAGGAGGTTTTAGGAAAGAAAGACATATAATGGACAATATTGTACTAGTCCAGTAGGCTATTCATTCAAGTGTTATTACCAAAGGTAAATGAATGGTTATTAAATTAGATATGGCTAATGTTTTTTATTGTGTTAGGCATGGTTTCCTATTTCAAAATGCTTTGGCTTCAACTCCAATTTTACAAAATGGGTGGCTTCTTGCATCAACGACCCATGGATCACCCATCTTGTAAATGGGAGGCCAATAGAATTTTTTCAAATAAGCCATGGCTTACATCAAGGATGTCCTCTCTCTCATCTTTTGTTCTCATTCTTATGGAAAAATCCTTAAGTAGAAAAGTTGAGCATGAAATACTAGCTGGGAACTTGTGAGGATTACAAATAGCATGTGGAGTCAAGAATCTGAACCATTCTCAATTTGCAGATGATACCCTCTTGCTTCGAGGTGCCTCTATGATTTTCAAAAGTAGATTTAACAAGTCCTATATTCCTTCCTTGATGAGTTATTAACCACAAGAAATGTCATATTATGGATTGAAACTCATCGCTTGAGGTATTGCATGCAATCTCTAATTTTTTTCAATTTTCTTTAGTTGATAAATGGTCATCATTTTGGTACCTTGGTATCCCCGCATCATTGAATACCTCCACATCACAGGATTGGCCACAAATAGTAGAAAAAAATGATTCCAACCTTAGTCATCGAGGCACACAGTGGATAAACCCCATTATACGGGTTACACTTATCAAAGCAATATTAGATACTCTTCCTTTATATCAGTGCTCTACTACATTGGCTTCGCATGGTATAATTAATCATATTTTCATGAAGATAAGAAGGTTTCTTTGGCGAGGAAAAGAAAATAAAAAAAGTTCCACCTTGTTAATTGGAACCAAGTTATTTGTTCCAATTATGAGGGTGGATTGGGTATTCGTGAACCATAAGTTATGAATCTAGCAAAGGGAGCGAAATTATTGTGGAGATTTATTTCAGGGAAATTGGCCTAGTGGAAAAGAACCATTTTTAAAAAATATTTCTCAGGAACCAGAAATATATGTCTAGAGAATCCACCAAAAGTTGATAAAGGATCCTCAATCTTTAAACTTATCCTTGCAGTGTGTTGTAACCCTTGATATGCTTCTGGCTAGGAAACTATGCCAAGGCATCCATAAGATTGATTGATTTGCTTTTATGTTAATGTGTCCTAAAACAGAGTATTTTTGTTGCTTAGTTGGCCCTATATCATTAGTCTTTAAATATTTAAAGATTTAAGATTGGAAGGCAAATCATTCTATGTTCCAGACAATTAAAGGTTTAGAGGATGAAAGACGAAATATGAAAAAACTAAAACTAAAAATTGAATAATGTATCCTGTGATAAATATTACTTAACTTTCAGCGAGAATAAATGATGTTTGATTATGCATCTAGACAATAATATAATTTGATCAAACTAAATACTTCTTCTTTATTCAAAAGGAATGATAAAATGCAAGCACGTGTATTCTTTATACTCACGGTATATTTGAAGAAATCTATAACTTTTAATGATACCTTTGGAGATTTATGATGGTAGTTGTTGTAACTAAATCATCACAGCCATGGTAGTAGACACATTTAAGATGAATCTAAGAGCACGAGAATAACATAAGAAAAGGAATCACATAGATTGAAACACATAAGTTTTAATCTTCAAAGTTGTATGATATTATTAAAAACTTAAGCTTGGGCCAAAAATCTCCCTTTACATTAAGTTCTCATGAACATTTATACAAGTTAGGTAGAAACCAAAAATGGTTATTCAATCATATTTCTTAGGATATTCAAATACAACAAAATATTTGACTCCTTAAAAATAGGACAGTTGGAGGAGTCAAATCTTAATTTTCTTCATCTTCTTTGGTCAGTCATCATATCAATAACTAGAGGAGGAGATTCCAATTCGCATCTGAATGATAACTAAATGACTTCATCTACCTGAACGTGATATACAACTTAGTGTATTTTTCGTATGTAGGGGTATGTGAAAATAAGTTTTTTGTTTTCCATAAAAGATAGAAGTCATCTATGAGTAGGTCAACAATGGTTTGACCTCTTAGAGTATTAGCCATATTTTGAAATTTATCATCTTTTTCCCTAGCAAGGAACAAGCTTGTTTTGTAGTTTTCGTATGATAGGAACTTCCCTTATTTATCCCAAGTTGAAGGTAACCCCATCTTCACTAAATTCTCAAATTTATTGGAAAAAGATTCCACACTTCTTTTCAATGCTATGCATTCATTTTGAGCTTGTTGTATTAGATTCCTCTTTGTGAAAATTCTTCCAGTTTCCATCACAATTATTGTTCTATTTGTGACACCTTTGCTTGAAAATCTTTCTCTAGAGTTGGAATTTAGGAACTTTATGGTTTGATTAGAAACTTGGGGTCTTGTTTCTAATTCATGAAATGATTTATGGATTACATCATCTGCTTCATCTATCAGCAACATTTCATCATCTATTATTTTGAAATAATCCCAAATATTGGCTACTTCATTGGTGATTTCATCCCAAATGAGATGTTTGGTTCCTACCAAATATGGTTTACCTAATAGATTACTCTCCATTTGTTCCATATCAGTTAACATTTTAGCCTTCAGTTTTTGATATTCTGCAATAACTTTGTCTTTATCTTTGATTTATTTTTTTCGCTCTGAGAATGTTTTCTTTAAGCTTTGAATTTCAACACCTTTTAGGTTCAAATATTCTAATGCCTTTGATAGTCCAGCTATTGGATCTAGTGTATATACTGCTTGAAAAGAAGAAGATCCTCCTTTATACTTTCGATCTATTTTTCATACATTTCAATCTACGCTCCCATCTCTACCATTTTCTTCATAAGTTGATATTTTGTTTCCTGGATTTCATATAGTTCTTGGGTTTGTACATGGTCAATCTCTGGGATTTTAATCTTTTTCTTCAATAATTGGATTTCTTTGTCCTTTGTTTTTATCAGTGCTTATATACATCCCTCATTTTTTGGATTAGCTCCTAGTTCTATTATTCATTTCTCTAACTCCTCCACTCTTATCCACCTAGTTCTAGTAGCCAATTTTTCATTCTTTAACTGAGTCCTGAGCTTATCATTTATTTATTGACGTTTCTTGATTCCAATATTATCTATCATGCCATCTTTGTTTATCATTTCTACAATTTGTCTATGCAAGTCAAATTTATCCAATGGATGAACAACATTTAGATCAATGGAGATGTTTTCCACTGTTTTCCGCTTCTTTGGCCCTATGAATGCTATATTCAACCTTCCCTTATCATAATATACAATTGAGATCATTCTGATATAATATGCATCATGGTAATAGATTGCGCAAATAATACTCTTTTTAATGCTTGCACCTGATTTTCCGATTTCCATAAACTCGTGAACCCGATCTATTTTCTTTGATTGATCAATAGTCCCTGACTTTGTTTCACTATGACTTCCCAAAATTTTGAGCTTTTCTAATGATGTTATTTCTATAGTCACAACAAGGCCCTTTTTCTTTGGCATTATTTCTTCTGGTAACTCTGGATCTCCTTCTTCTTCAAGTACTTCTAATTTATGTTGTTTGGATGATCCTTCTTCCCTTGTCTCTGAATGATCTGAATTATTTTTGGCACGAAATGAGAGTGGAGATATAATAAAGAAATGCACAGAGATATCACAAATATCCAATAATATAACATAAATGTATCAGAGATGCAACCATAAACATAGAGATACAGTAATACATGATTTTTATTAATGAAATAAATATACAGAGACTGTAAAAATACAGAGTGAAAGACTCGCTAGAATGGTGGAAGCTTATCTCTGAGAAGAGATGTGACAGCTACTCGCATTCACAAGAAGATGATTACAATGAGGCTCTGAAGGCCTTTTTTTACAATAAATATGAATGCCCAAAACCCTAGACATCCAAAAACCTAACCCTAGGAGATGAAGCACCAAAAGTCATGTGGGCCCCGTTTGGGTAAGTTAGTACATCAATTTCCTAGGGTCGTAACTTTTGCATACGATCTCCGTTTTAGGTGCATGATAGCCCATTAGAAAGGTATCTTCGAGGATAGTCATTTTGGAGGCAATATCGAAGGAATTTTGATATTTCTCCTCATTTTCCCAAAAACGTCATTTAGGGCCTCAAAATGGCCCCGGAACTTAAAAACTACTAAAAATAGTAAATTACCAAAATTGCCAAAAAATTGTTTTGAGCTAGTTGGAAAATGTGGGTGGTCACCGATATCCACCTGGATCAATCCTCCCTCCTTAGGAAGAAATGGTCTCCATTGCGTTGAGTGCCCGGGGGAGAGGACTGGTCCGGATTATTTTTGGCATGAAATGAGAGCGGAGATATAATAAAGAAATGCACAAAGATATCGCGGATATCCAATAATATAACAGAAATGTATCAGAGATGCAACCATAAACAAAAAGATACAGTAATACATGATTTCTATTAATGAAAGAAATGTAAAGAGACTGTAAAAATACAGAGTGAAAGACTCGCTAGAATGGTGGCATCTTATCTCTGAGAAGAGATGTGACGACTACTCGCATTCGCAAGAAGATGATTACAATGAGGCTCTGAAGGCATTTTTTTACAATAAACAGGAATTCCAAAAACCCTAGACATCCAAAAACCTAACCCTAGGAGATGAAGCACCAAAAGTCATGTGGGCCCCATTAGGGTAAGTTAGTACATCAACTTCTCGGGGTCATAACTTTTGCATACGATCTCCGTTTTAGGTACATGATAGCCCGTTGGAAAGGTATCGTCGAGGAAATTCATTTTGGAGGCAATATCGAAGGAACTTCCATATTGCTCCCCATTTTCCCAAAAACTTCATTTAGGGCCTCAAAATGGCCCCGGAAGTTAAAAACTGCTAAAAATAGTAAATTACCAAAATTACTAGAAAATTGTTTTGAGCTAGTTGGAAAAGGTGGGTGGCCACCAATATCCACCTGGATCACTGAATCCTTTGGGGTAGAATCTGAGGTTTTACTTTTGTATGTCTTCTCAAACTGTAGTGGTGTTTGTGTGATTGGAGACTTCACATACTAATAAGATTCTTTACCATGGATCTGTAGAATGTTCTACACATCTTGCCAATTGTCCTAATTTTCCAATTTCTCCAGTTTCTCTTTTTTATGATGTTGATAAGGAATCTTCCCATGTGAGATTATTTTTTAAGAAATTATACCATGAGGGTCATAATTCCATGGTTCTCCCTGTTGAAAGCCTAAAGTTGAAAGAATCTTTGTTGTTACCTGCAATGTTGATCTGGTATTGAAAATAAAAGGACATACCTTCTTTAATTTGAGAGTTACCTTATATTTATTTGGCACAAAATGAATTTCATCTGAGTTCAATCTTTGCCTAACATATTCAAGAGAAAAAATTCTTGGAGTCAAGAAAACATGTAAGAGGAAAGGATAAAGTTGACAACCGTAAATTCTAATTTCAATATGATGTTCAAAGATATACCAGTCTCCCACTCTTTTGTCTGGGCTTAACTGCAACAGTTTTTTGCACTCGGGAAAGATTCTAGGGGGAGTTTCATTATGTATGATTTGGTTGGATTTAGACATAAATCGGTTAACATACTATGAAAATTCAACATTCAAAGGCTTCTTCATGATCAAAAAAGTCTATTGAATGACTGAAGTTGGGTTACCAAGATCTTCTTCAATCTTTAGCCCTAGATGCATAAAATGGAAGGCTTGTGTAAAAAGAAAGAGGTGAACCAGATAAGACTGGTATCTGAAGCTTCTAAGAGATTCAAATGTAGAGAGTTGGTAGTGGATTTGGTATGCTAATAATTGGGCATAATTGAATTTAGTAATGGGTTTGATTGTAATTGGGAAAATCGAAACCATAATCCCTAACATAAACTCATCAACTGTCAAATCATGATTTTTCCCCAAAATCATAGAGATCGTAGAAATATTTTTCTGAGAAGTTTCAGGAAATAGATTGGATTGAATGACAACATTATCATCTAGAACATCAATATTTTTACAAAGATACGACTGTAATAAAATAACCCTTTCCTATGGTTTCAATTCTCTGAAACATTTAGCTTCTATGCACTCGTTTAATGGTTCGCTATAAGGGTTCCATGGCCATCACATCATCTTGGTAATAGTCTAAGGGGTTAATTCAATGAGGATAGACCCATCTATGGAAATTATGGTTCTTTTGGATGAGATGTAATTCATAGTGCACCAAACTACAAATTACAGGAAATGATATACCTGGGGTACTAAAAATTTTGCTAAGTCAGATTCCCACGCATAGTAATGGTTGATTAGATCCCTAAAACCCTAGTTTGTCTGCTAGTATAACTCAAAAGGGTCAAATGACAAGACATGATAAAAAAACATCTTTATCTTTGTCAACCAAATCTTCCTCTACAATGTTCATATTTTTCTTAGTTTCCATGGGATGAGGAGACTACATTTTGATAATGAAAATAAGAAGGGTAGGTATGCTTCGAATTACTTGTGGAGGATGTCGATTGGAACAAGTCTCAGGCTAGAGTGATGATGGTGGATTACACGAGAACAATTAATGGGAAACTGGCCTTTTGCAAATCCAAATAAACTGAATGTTTTTACCTTTACCCCCTTTTGACCCCAAAATGAATACGTCAAATTATGATTGGCGAAAAATTAATTAAAAATAAAAATCATAAACCTTTTACCTTTTTTGTTGGTTGATGTCATGCGGGCACGTGTTGGCCCCATGTCGATTGTGGGGGGGTTAGGTGTGGTTAGGTTAACTAAAGACCATGAGGGCCACAATCGATAGATGAACGCCACATCAAAAGTTTTTAAAATCGGGTTGAG
>ML791702.1:532067-551240 GCA_009831015.1 Picea engelmannii | reverse complement strand
CCAGAAGGCCAATCAAGATTCAACAAGGTTTACTCAAGAAGGAGTGTACCTCAGACCACAAGAAATGACAAATACATACCACCCAATCTACTTGAAGATAGACGAAGAAGTTTAGAGTCCCAAAGAATAAAAGAAGGAAAATGTAAACGATGTGGAGAAAAATGGAACCCAAGACAAAGGTGCTAGATCAAAGATAACTCAAAAAAATTGTACACTTGTGAAGTAGAAAAAGATGACGAATCAGACTCAGCAGAATCAATAAATGAAGAAATGGAAATTTCCAAAATAACACGTTAGAACTCATAGAAGAAAACACACCAAGAATATCACTTGTAGCCATCATAGGCATTACCCAACCACAAACCCACAAATTAAAAGGACATATCAAAAATGATAATGTCACCGTACTAATCGACACTAGAAGTACCCATAATTTCCTCGATATCAAGATTGCAAGGAAACTCAAATTATTTGTATATCGAGTTCCAGATATGAAAGTAATGGTTGCAAACGACAAAAAAAATAAAAAAAAATTATTGGAAATGTCGGAAAATGCCATAAGGTGAAACTCCAAATCCAAGATTTCAATTTGGAATCAGAACTCTACATTGTCTCTTTGAGAGGAGTAGATGTGGTTTTAGGAGTCCAATGGTTACAAACCTTTGGCACATACTCAGTCCATCACCGGGAACATTTCATCCAATTCAAGTGGCAAAAGCGAAGTTATAAATTAGATGGTTTTCAACCTCCACAAACATAGGTTGTTTCATCACAACAAGTGGAAAAATGATCCGAAAAGGAGCAACTGCATACTTCATCCAATGCCACAACATAAAAATACAAGAATCAAAACAGGATGACTCCAGAACATCAGACATCCAAGATCTAATTCAAAAACATAAGAAGGTATTTCAAGACCTTCCCATGGAGTTACCGCCTCAAAGAAGAATTGAACATATAATTGAAGTTAACCTAGGATCAAGCCCATTCAAGGTTAGACCGTATAGATACCCCCATCAACACAAAACATAGATAGAAAGATTATTCCAAGACCTATTAAAATGTGGTGTCATCATGAAAAGCAGAAGTCCATATGCAGCTTCAGTAGTGTTAGTTCGAAAGAAAGATGGATCTTTTAGATTAGGCATAGATTACCAAGGGCTAAACAAAATAACAATTAAAAATAAATTTATCATCTCGTTTATTGATGAAATGTTGGATGAACTTCACGGAGCAAGATATTTTTAAAAACTTGATTTAAGATCTAGGTACTATCAGATTAGAGTCAGACTAGAAGATGTAGCCAAGACTACCTTCCAGACACACGAAGGACACTACAAATTCAAGGTGATGCCTTTTGGGCTAACTAATGCCCCCGCCACTTTCTAAGCGACAATGAATGAATTATTTCACTGATACTTACGAAAACATGTATTAGTCTTCTTCGATGATATCTTAGTGTACAGTAAAATATGGGAGGAGCATATGAAACATTTGGGACAAGTGTTATCTCTTCTGGAGGAAAATCAATTCTATGCCAAAATGTCAAAATGTACATTTGGCAAGGAGGAAGTAGAGTACCTTGGTCACATCATATCCAAAAAAAGAGTCAAGGTAGACCCCAAGAAAATTAGGGCAATCACAGAATGGCCTAAACCCAAAAACATATCCAAGTTAAGAGGATTTCTAGGATTGGTAGGATACTATCGAAGATTCGTCAAGAATTATGCTCATTTAACCGCCCCTCTAACAAATCTCCTTGAGAAAAACACCTTCCAATGGAATGTGGAAGCACAAAAATGTTTTGAAAACTTAAAAAACATTATGTCCGCAACCTCGATATTAACAACACCTGACTTCTCCAAACCTTTCATCATCGAGTGTGACGCGTCAGGTTTTGGAATTGGAACAATATTGATGCAAGGTGGGCACCCAATAGCTTTTGAGAGCAAGAAATTAAATCAAACAAAATGCTTACAATCCACTTACAACAAGGAAATGTTTTCCATCATGAATGCATTAACAAAATGGCGCCAATAACTATTGGGAAGTAAGTTCTTGATACACATAGATCATAACAGTCTCCAGTACTTGTTACAACAAAAACATTGTCAATCGAACAACAAAAGTGGATAGAGAAAATTGCCACGTTTGATATGGAAATTCTACGTAAAAGAGGAAAAGACAACATCGTGGCTGATGCCCTATCACGAAAAGATGAATAAACACAAGTTTTTGCAATATCAATAACCATCCGAGAATGGTTGGATGAAATCCGAACTGAGTATGCAAAAAACCCAAAGACTTGCTCTATAATCAACAATTTAAATCAATATCCTAAGTTCGAATGGAAAAACAACATCTTATGGTATAAAGGAATAATCTACTTAAATACCAACTCAAGGTTTAAAGCCAAGGTTCTTTGAGAATCTCATGTTTTACCAGTTGCAGGTCATGTAGCAATTTTCAAAACATACTATAATGCACAAAGATCATTTTTTTGGAAAGGGATGAGTGCAGATATTCGAAAATATGTAGCAGAATGTGATCTCTATCAAAGGAACAAGAATGAAAAAGTGTTGACCCCTGGGTTACTCCACCCGTTACACATTCCCAACCAAAAATGGGAAGAAATTTCAATGGATTTCATTGAAGGACTACCCATATCCAGTAGAAAAGATAAAATTTTAGTAGTAGTAGACAGACTAACTAAGTATGCACACTTTATTGGAGTAAGGAAAACAGATTCAACAAAACAAATGGCTGAAATATTCTATAAAAATATTTACAAACTACATGGGTTCCCTAAGGTTATCGTCAGCAATAGAGATGTCAAATTTAAAGGGAATTTTTGGAGAGAATTTTGCAAACAGATCGGAACCTCTCTCAATATGAGCTCAACTTACCACCCTCAAACAGATGGTCAAACAGAAGTCGTCAATAAATGTTATCTATCTTTGTTGTTTTATCTCCGACAAACAAAATAAATGGTTTCAATGGTTGCACCTTGTTGAGTGGTGGTATAATTCCACTTATCACACATCAATTAAAATGACACCTTTCCAAGCTCTTTATGGTTATGAACCTCCATCATGGAAGGAGTTTGCCACCAGCCACATTAAAGTTGCGTAAGTAAAAGACCATTTAGACGAAAATTAGAAAATCCTCCAGTTACTCAAAGAAAACTTAACAACTGCAGGGAATTGAATGAAGCAACAAGTGGACCAAAACCGAACATAAAGAGAGTTTGAAGTAGGAGACTGGGTATTTGTGAGACTTCAACCTTACAAACAATTATCCCTTAAACAACATGGAAAGAATAAATTGGCTCCAAAATTTTATGGACCATATCAAATAAATAGAAAAATCAATCACGTAACTTACCAGATGGATTTACCAGATAAAAGTTGTATCCACAACGTCTTTCATGTATCATGTCTAAAGAGAGTCTTGGGGCAACAACAAAAGGCACAAACTATACTTCCTATGTTGGATGAAGAAGGAAGAAGCATTTTAGAGCCTGAAGCCATTATCGCCACCTGGGAAAAGAGATTATGTTCTTGAGTAATCAAGGAATATCTGATTAAATGGAAAAATCTACCGGAAGAAGACGTTGCATGAGAATCAGAGCACTTTCTCCAGTTACATCCTTCCTTATCATTGTTTTGAGGACAAAGCAAAATTTAAGGGAAGGACAATGTCACAATAAATAAATAATATAATATATAGACATTAAAATAATAAATAAAAGTAAAATTAAACATTAATGTAATAAAAGGTCATGATTAAAAGTCATGACTCTTCATAAAACCATAAAGGGCATATATATTAATATAGGCAGGCCCTATCCTTTTAATATCATCATCATTTTTACAATCAATTATTATTAAATATATCTTATTATGAATTCAGAGTGAGTTGTTCATTACGAAACCCTTGTGTCTTTAACATCCTCGATCTAGTTAGTTGTGTACCCATTCCTTTTAAATGCCTCTACTAAATGATTTAGTTCTAGCTCCACATGTTCTTTGTCGGAAATGCGTAAGGCATGGGTCCCTAAGGTGTTAAGCACTCTAAGCTTCTGGGAAGGAAAATGGTGTGAATCTGCATGTAAATATTTATTAGTGTGTGTAGGTTTCCTGTAGACCTCATGTGCAAAGGAGCCATTTCCTTTCTTGGTGATGCGAACATCTAGAAACAAAATGCCATTATCCTTTTTTATTTCCATTGTGAACTTAATGTTCACATGTTGACAGTTTAAATGATTGAAGAACTCGTCCAAGTTGTTCCTCCCATGAGGCCAAAGGAAATTTGTGTCATCGATGTATCTCCTCCAAACTTTGGGTTTTAAGGGGAAAGAGGCGAGCGCTCACCTTTCAAAATGTTCCATATAAAGGTTTGCGACCACAGGTGACAACGGGGACCCCATATCCACACCTTTAGTCTACTCATAAAAACTCCCTAGAAAGGTAAAGAAAGTGGATTTTAGACAAACTTTCACCAGCGCTCACGTCTCCTTATTCATTATCTCTTCAATGACCTCGATGGCATCTTCCACTAGTATATTGGTATTAAGTGATACCACATTGAAACTCGCAAACAAATCATTATCTGCTACCTGCCAATGCTTGATATCATCCACCCACTGTGTTGAGTCCTTGACAAATCTTGTTAAGTCGACCAAGGGTTTCAACTTGTTGACCAAGAAATTTTGTCTGAAATCCACTTTCTTTACCTTCTAAGGGAGTTTTTATGAGCAAATTGAAGGTGTGGTTATGGGGTCCCTGTTGTCGCCCATGGTCGCAAACCTTTATATGGAACACTTTTAAAGGCGAGCGCTTGACTCTTTCCCCTTAAAACCCAAAGTTTGGAGGAGATACGTCGACCACACAAATTTCCTTTAGCCTCATGAGAGGAACAACTTGGACGAGTTCTTCAATCATTTAAATCGTCAGCATGTGAACTTTAAGTTCACAATGGAGATCGAAAAGGATAATAGCATTCCATTTTTACATGTTCACATCACCAAGAAAGGAAATGGCTCCTTTGCACATGAGGTCTACAGGAAACCTACGCACGCTAATAGATATTTACATGTGGATTCATACAATTTCCCTTCTTAGAAGCTTGGAGTGCTTAACACCTTAGTGACCCATGCCTTACGCATTTCCGACAAAGAGCAAGCGGAGCTACAACTAAATCATTTAGCATAGCCATTTAAAAGGAATGGATACACAACTAACCAGATTGAGGAATCTATAACTAAGGCAAGAGGATCCTATGCAGGACAACGAAGTGCACGTCAAGAGACGAAAAGGTTTTCTCTACCTTACTTAAAAGGTCTATCTGAGAAGCTAGCTAGGATCCTTGGGAAAGGTGACATTTACGTGGCTTTCTCCCCCATCAACACCATAAGGATTATGGTAGACTCTGCAAAGGATCAGGTCAAACACGGTCTGCATAAAGGGGTTTACGTTATTCCTTGCTCCTATGGAAAAGTCTACATCAGAGAGATAGGAAGATCATTGAAGTTCATATTTAAGGAGCATGGTTCCAACCTAAAGTTGAATAGAGTCCAAAAATCAGCGCTCGATGAACATTCTTGGACATCTAGCCACCATGTGTGTTAAGAGAATGCTAAAGTTGTGGCCAAAGTGGATAACTATGGGAGATGAAAAGTAATGGAGGCTTTAGAAATTGAGTTGAACCATAATAATTTGAACATGGATGATGATTAGAAGTTGAGAGAAAGTTGTAGATCATTGTTGGTTAACTTAAGACGCCACTAAATGCTTCTTTTTTTTTACCGTTGCTTGGACTTGGGATATTATTATTAAAAAATACCTAACCGACCTCTCACCACGTGGGCTTTTAGGGTCTAGACATCTATTTAAATCGTTGTATATTTGCTTATTCGATGAGCCTCTTCTTGTTTTTCCTCTCTCGAGTGCTCCTGATGCTAATCCCCGGGAGGATCGAAATGCGTCGATTCTTTGTACTCTAACGTAGATTTATTTTTATATTTGTTATTTATATTTTGCTCTGCGTCTTCACAATGTTTAACATGACACATAATAGTTTTAAATGAGCTCTAGCTTAGATTATTTGCATGTGCACTTGAGTGTCCTCTCCTAGACCCTACTTGTGTGATCATGTTGGGACATTGATCAATTTTCACTTCTTATCTTTGGTTCATCTCAACTACTTAAGATTAAAAGTGTCTATGTTTCTTGCTTTATTCTAATGAAACACAACATATATGTAAGAAAGCATAATGTTCAACAAATGAAACATATAACAAAAAACATATAAATAATCTCAAACTCCATTGGTGGATGTGTTTCTTATTTGCCACCTCAAATGGCAAGCCCTTACGGACTTACCTTTCTTATTCAAGATAAGCCTTCAAGGTTTCGTGGAACTGATATCCAACCACCTTTCTAGCCTCCTAGCCAATGTTTTTGTCCCAAGCCCTTTCAACCTTTTGCTCCTTCTTCCTTCTTACTCTACAAAGGTGGCTTAAGATCCTTCTTTCCAACTGACAACTTGCTTTAAAGTATTAAGATGTCATTCCTTGCTATTTCATAGGAGCAAGAGAGCAAGTAAATCCATATTTCTCATGGTTATGTTAAATAGAAGTTCCATTGGGGTTGTGTTGTGCTATCAACAACTCTCCTTTGCTATTTTAGACTTCAACACATTATGGAGGTTGAAACAATATGGGGTCCCTCCTATTCTTGCTTTGACTTTCTTGCATGAACGCCGTTTGCCTTCAATTTCAATTTTGAATGTTTTTCAAGACTACCTTGATTTCCATGTGTTGATCTAGCCAACCCCTTTTCATCCTCACAAACTTCTTTTCATAAATAACTTGTGCAAATTTTTGAGTTATCTCCTCAAAAGTTTGCCTCTCTACATGTTTCACATGATTTTTTTTTTATCACGACATATCCCATTTTGCACCAAAATTGTCTTTCTATGATATAGTGCATATCACATGTCTTTGATTAAGTCACAATGTTTTGTATCTTAACAAAAATATCTCCCCTGCAACAAAGTAAACTTCCAATATATTTATGTTGCCTTCACCTTTATCATAGTGTGAAATTATTTTTGGTTGCGATGTATTGCACAAAAATATTTGTTGTGTGACTTGTTGCAGACTCTAAAACTTTCTCTCCATGTGACATGTCGCATGAAAAAAAAATCCATGCAAAATATTGCACCAATGAATCTTCTTTCAATGCAATGGCACATAATCACAATCTCTTCCCAACTACAATACATCACACTAAAACATCTTTTGTGCAACACACCGCACTTTTCCCAAAATCTTTCTCTTGCAACAAAAGAAATTCCAAGTTAAATCTTTTAGCCTTTTCTTTTTATAGCACATTGGAAGTTTTTATCATTGTGATATATCACGCAAAAAAAAATTGTGATGCCACATATCACATACTCAAACTTTATTTGAATGCAACATATCGCACGGAAATATTTTTTGTGTTATATGTATTCAACCTGATTGTCGAACATGTTCAATCTTTCAACGGATGTGCTATATTGGACACACACAAAAAATCGCGTGACATATTGCATGTCACCAAATTTCTCCCTCACGACATATCCTTTATCACATCATAAAAATATATATTTCTTGTGGAAAATTGATTTGATGGCTGATGTAACCAGATACCTTTAAAAAAATGGGGGTTTATCACGACAAATGGCCATTTCTCGGATTATAAAGCTCCAACATCCCTTTCATTCACCATTGTCAATTCTGTATTCTTCAGTGCACCAAGGAGCGACAATAGCATGCACGCCACATGAAGTACCATACAAGCCACCTCACATAAGGCCCTACCAACACGAGGCAGGTAAGCCCCAAACCTGGTCAAAGTTTTAGCAGTTATCTCAATTCCTTTTAAAATAAAAATGGGGGGTGGGGGGAGGGGAGGGGCGCATTCGAACATGAACAAAAACAAATCCCTTCATATTACCCTTCTACCCCATGGGAATTATAAAATACGGTCCGAGCACCCGCTTCCATCCACAAGAATTAGTGGGGTGTAAAAAAATGATTTACAAGGCATAAGGGACCTATGTCCTAGGGCTCCATCATTATCGTCGATATCCCTATCCCTGGTTGGAGTTTCATCGAAGTTTGTAATTGAATATGTCCAAACCCAAGTTGACCCACCTCTTGGATATGTGCACATACCCTTTCGGTTTGGTTTGTTAGGGTCGGATTCATTAATCCTAAAAAGTAATAAAGCCACAGTGCATTTTCTTTGCTATGACCTTGATAATCTTGACTTCATTTCCTCCTTTGAATACATGGCATTTTAAAAATCCTTTTCACTTTATTTTGCCCTATGATTCAAAATAAGTCTCCTCATGCTCGAATGTGTTCAAGGCAAACTAGTTGTAGGGCATTATAACTGAACACCAATCATTAGCTGAATTTTGAAAGGAAAATACATAATAATTTATCATAATTCCATGACAAAAGCTTAACTTAGGAATGACCATTATTAGCATATAAGTTTCCTCTCCTATATAATATCCCTTTTTACAAGCATTTGCATTCTCCAAGGACACTAACTATGTTGATATTTATGATTTTGCTAAAATGGATGAGTTGCAAGATACAAGTACAAAAACCTACAAGAGAAGAAGTGGCAAAGAAAACACCATTGAAATCAACTCAAACATAGCAGAGGAGGAAGCGAGAATTAGTACCCTAGGTCTCATCTAAAATGACACCATCTACAACGTAAACATTAGTGTGGTGTATCAATGGGGAGAAATTTATCAAATGTTTCAATAGGACTCATATCCCTAGCTATTGGATGACAACTAAGACCTGGGTGTCTACCAAGCATTGAAACGATATCAACTCTATAAGCTGGCTTCACATGTTGATGTGTTCCCATGTGTAGAAGCCATCTCACAGATCATCTGCTAAACATATATTGACAATGGGCTAGCAAGAGATACTCAAGGGAAATCTCTCTCATCATTCCAGCCTCCAGTCGCACACATGCTATAAACTTCCCACTAAAGAAATTGAACTTACAAAAGATTGGATGTTGCAATGTCCTCTGGACTATAGAGAAAGAATGAAAATCTTGTTGGTCCCGAAGATAAAATTCAAAACAAGAAAAACATGAGATTATCCAACCAAAATGTTGAGGACTCCTTATAGATTCATTATATTCCCTTTTTGCAGGCTTTATGGGGAAGCAGAGGCCTCAAGCTTCAAAGAATCATGGATCCCTTTGTTGCATACAATCAAAACAGTTGATCACATATTCAACTAGCCTACTACCCTCTTTGCCACCCTAGAAGAGACCATATCAACAACCAAACACGCAGTGCCAAGGAAGCATCCACAATTCCACATGTCTTCCTACCTATTGAATATTGTTCGTTTAGTACATGCTTATCTAGGTATGGGATAGAGTTGGCAATTGAGTGACTGCCCTATTCATGTCTATTTCCAGGACTTGCGAGAGCATAAATATCATGTTCATTATCATAAGATCTATGAACACTTTTTAATTACCTCGTTCCAGTTATTGTTTTGCACCCAAGCACCATGCATGTTAGAGAAGGTAATGTTGATTGTCAGAAAAATCAAAGATTGGTTTGTTCTAGATCACGATACCTACATTACGGTCTATGGATCTACCATATCTTCTCACTTATTTCCAAAGTTTGTGTCTGACAAACTAGTCCTATAGGAAGTAGAATACCACACCCTCATGCATGGAGCTAGAGTAGCCCTCTCCGAGGACAAGTAACGACCATGGCCACCACTTCCTTTTTATGTGGGATCCTATAATTTCAAGGATGGAAAGGAGGCACATGTTGGGGTAGACATTCTAACAACATTCCATTTCGGGGAGGAAAGATTCCACAAACATGGTCCCCTAAGAGTTGTCAACAAACATTGTCGACTTTGCAAGTATAAATGGCCTTATTAATTGGAAGCATGGAGGGAAAGGGTCAATAACTATGATGAATTCATTTATAGGATGAGAGGTAGCTCAAGCTCGAAGAAAAACTTAACTAAAAAAGAGAAAGTTGAAAGAGAGAAGGCAACAAAAGAAGGAGCAACCAAAGAAAAATTTGAAGAAGAGGATGCTAAAGTAGCAACACAAAAAGAAGGGCTAGAAAAGGAAGCTAAAACACTAAGGATTCAATAGGTAGTAGAAGCAAAGATGAAAATGAAGGAGTAATAAGAATATGAGCAACTGCAACTCTCGAGAGAACAAGAAGAAAAGTTAAAACGTGAATAGGAAGAAAGGAGAGAGAAGGAAGATGAAGAAAAGAAAGCCCAAGAAGAAGCTCAAAATATTGATTCCATGGACACCAAGTCGTCTAAATCTACTATTGGTCCTACATTGACCATAGGCCACTTTCCTCTCAGGGAGATGGGATTAGGAGCATTTAGTCCTTCCAAGGCTGACATAGTAGCTAGCCTTAGTTCGTTCGTCTTCAACAAGGCTACAAAGAAAATTGTCAAGCAATCTCCAAAAAAACTGTTGAAATTTTGGTATGCTCATTTAAACATAGACAATGTCACATAATTGTCACCCAACCATAGGCATTCACATATGCCACCCCCGAGCAAACTAACCTTTACTTAGTATAATTATGGAAAGCCTACTCCAAAACCAATAGATAAACCCTAGCTATTAACTGCAACAACAACTCAAGACAAGTAGAGTGATCCTTCTCCAAGGGCAGTGCACAAGAGAGAGTCTCCATATCCACAGAGAAAATACCATACACAACTACAACAATTTTAGTTGCACTACTCTCTCAAACTTGTGCCATACTTATCAAGAATATCACCAAGAATGTCACCAAGAGAATCACTAAGAATGTCACTAAGAGAATCACCAAGAGAGAGACCAAGACCAAGAGATGACCATGTGCCATTATTCATCCTTGCAGCTACAACTACAGCTCTCCACAAGACTTGCACATTAATTGGTTATTCAAATGAGCTAAAACGTCCTCTATTTATATTTAATTGTCCAGTAACTTTTTTGGTTGGGCCGACCTAACTTTCTGGTAATTATATTTTATGTTTATCTTTTTCTGGTGGAGCCGACTTGTCTTTCTAGGAGAAAATATTCTAATATTATTTATTCTGCTAGGCCGACTTCTCTTCTAAGGTTTCCACACATCTTTTTAATGGTTCACTTGCTTTTGGAATATTCTATTCTAAGTCATAGGTTACACGTGGAGGTTAGTACCTCTTGCAGCTACCAAAACATCAACACTCCCTCTTAGTTAGGGAGGTATTAACTAAGATGTTCTTCATGTAGTGGTCTCAAACACATGCATCCATCTCACATGGCATGGGCAAGATTCACATGGTCTTGCAGACCAATCTACAAGTAGAATCACCATAGCTACACAAGCTATCATATGATCAAATAGATCATGTAACAAGTATCACCATCATAGTCGCACCTTAGCCATCTAGATGGAAAACACCTCCAACACTACAGGTTGGCCCTCCAACTAGTAACCTCTGATGCTACTGATCGACACTCTAAATGGGAATCATTTATGACACTACAGGTTAGCATCTAGTTCATACATAAGTAGTAACTCGTCAGCTCACACACAATCTGACTAAAAAATTTAACACTCCCTCTTAACAATGAAGGTATTCCTCTTGGCATGATCATCATCAATACTACTGCGCTTCTGCACACCTCGACTATTATCTTGTTGAATTTCATGAATCCATACATCATAAGAGGTTCTGCACTTTCACTGGAGTAGTGTACCAGCCTTTGTTGGAGTAGTATACCAACAAGCACTGGGGTAACATACCAGTCTTCGTTGGAGGAGCATACCAACCTGCGTTGGGGTAGTATACCAACTTTCATTGGAGTAGCATACCAACCTACGCTAGGGTAGCATACCAACCTGCATTGGAGTAGCATACCAACCTCCACTGGGGTAGCATACCAGCTTGCGTTGGAGTAGCATACCAACCTGTGTTGGGGTAGCATACCAGCCTGCATTGGAGTAGCATACCAACCTATTCTAGGGTAGCATACTAGCCTGTGTCGGAGTAGCATACCAACCTACACTGGGGTAGCATACCAGCCTGTGTTGGAGTAGCATACCAACCTGCATTGGAGTAGCATACCAACCTGTGTTAGGGTAACATACCAACCTGCGTTGGGGTAGCTCCCACTACTGGGGATCACATCACTTCCTGCTGTTGGGGAACACATCACTTCCTGCTCCTGGAGAACACATCACTTCCCACTACTAGAGAACATATCACTCCCTCTCACGAGGGGAAATCCTTCTAAACCACACCAAGCTTGTCCCTAACAGAGGCTTGGTCAACATATATGCTACATATTCGTCAATAGCAATATATGAGAGCAAGTGTCTCGTCATAGTATTCTCCCTCTTGCTGGGAGAATCCTCTAGACACAAATTAGGATTTGTACATCTCTAGGTTATTTATCTGCAACATGCTTGATCTTGTAGATCAACTTGGAAGTCATTGTTGACTTCCCTTTTGGTCTCAGAACCAAGGAAAATATATATATCCTAGTCTTTCTGACTGGCTTCCTCTTTGGTCATTGTAGTAAGGGAATCTTCCCATAATATCTCATATCTCCTCGAAGCCTCTGAAGCTTCGATCTAGCCTTATCAACCCATGGCATATGTCTGTCAGTCCTGGAAGACATCTCTCTCTTCCATCTGAACCTGAAAGTCTCTGAGTCTCGATTCTCCCTTTGAAGCTTGACTCCCTCTGAGTCTGTATAATCTTCAGAGCCATTTTCTTCCATGATATGGCTCATCAATGTTGCATCCTACAAAGTTTCATGGGACCACATTGGTCTCTTCTTGGTTACTGCAACAATTATGGGTAGGCCCTTCTAGCTCTACTTATTCTTCGGTACATGGATGTATATGATCGTGTATACAACTTCTTATCTGGATAGTCTGCTCCATGTCTCAAACTAGAAACCATCTTATATGTTGCATCTTGCAACCGTCACTATAACTCCCCTCGGAGTTATCACCTGTGACCTGTCCGGAACAAGGACAACAAAGGGGAAAATAATAGATAAGAATAATACTCTTATAATAAAAACAAGAACGAGAACAATAATCACAGTAGCTCCTTCTCAGAGCTATTTCTCGTGACCTGCTTGGAACAAGAGCCAAAATAAAAATACAATAATAAGAAATAGGAACAACACTCTTCTAGTGTTGTGATCAATCATTCCTCCATAGTAATCTCCATGGAATTTATAAAATAACCTTCCTGAGACAAGAGAAATAAGAGCAAAAAGTATAATAACATTTTCATAAGAACATGTCTATGTTAACAAGAATAAAAGACAATCTCATGGTAATCATCATATTGTTACCAAGGTGACCTGCCTAGAAGCAAAACAAGAAGTATATCCTAGAGGAGATGTTAGTTCATCTTGTGACCAAGTACAATAAGCATTTATATCAATAGTACTCACATGTTGCCAAGTATTCATTGTATCTAGCAGTAATAGAACCTTTCGAGGATTGTTGTCACAATTAGCAATGTAGCAATTATTAAACTTGATATGTGCAAATTGGAAACTTATTAATTTAATCAATCAAACTGGGAACCTGGAGTCTTATCTTCAAGAACGAGTGTTGTGATTTTCTTTCGAGTCTCCTTCACTCAAGATGACAAGCATTCTCTTCAACCTGTCCCACGTACTTAAGACAATATGTTTTCTTGACAAAAATCTGAGTTAGAGAATATAATGAAAATAAACTCTAAAAAATCTCAACCTTAATCAATTTAATACTTTGACTAGAGTCAACTTATAACTTTAACTTTGAATTGAGGTTACTATGATAATCATAACTTCAATAGATCAAAATACAACTAGATGTTCACAAGATTACAATAATGTCATAATAACTAGAGGCATATGAAAACAATTAAACTTGGAGTGCGTTGTTCCTCTGAATGTGTTGGATTTGAGATCCCTATGGATCTACGATTGCAAGAGATCCCTTCCCCTGCAATCACACTCAAAATAATGATACAGTTTAAATGTATATAAGTACATACCTCTGGCAACATCGGCAGGCAGTTACACCATTTGACAACAATGACAAGCAATGACAAACCTTAAAACTTCAAAGGTGCTCCAACTTCTAATCTAAAGGTAGCTGGAGATGCGTTAGGGTAAGGCGCACTAGGACAACCAAAGATTAGTCCCAACACTTCACATAAACTTTTCACTGCAACTAGTGCTAGCACTGCAACTGGTGATGCAACTAGCACTGCAACTGGTGATGCAACTGACACTGCAACTTGTGTTTCAACTGGCACGAAGTAGCTGACATGAAGGAACTGGCGTGAAGGAATTGGCACTACAACTTCAACTGGTACTGCATACCTAGGGTTTTATGAGCAAACCCTAATTTCTCAACTTAAAAAATTTACAGATTTGATCTAGGGAAGAGATGCACCCTACTTACGCGACCTTCTTAGTGAGTTCAGTATGTGCTCAATGAGCTTGAAAATGGGGGAAACCGAGGATGTTCCTTCCAGTGGTTAGACTGTTACGAAGGAAACCAACTCTAATACCATGTTGAAATTTTGGTATGCTCGTTTAACCATAGACAATGTTACATGATTGTTGTTGTAGGAAAATCTCCCTGCGGATAGGTAGATTACCTCAAAGAGCTAGACCCTAAACTCTAAGACAGAAAGTGCTTAACGTGGACACTCACTTCCTTTCAAATCCATACAAACTAATACATGATAAGGAAGGAGAATAGAAGTACCTCTTTATCGACGTTTGTCCCTGCACGCTCCGAGTCGAGCTCCAATCCTTTGCTCCTCGACGGGCCCTGTAGACAAACAAAGAACAACCACTTCCTACTCTATTGATATTAGCTTGAAAACATATCTATCTATCAACGATAAGTTCATGTGATATCAGACACAAACTAGAAAGAAACAGGCCAAGCGTGTCATATTAATGAGAATAACGACAGTAGTACTTACAATCGTAGATGCAAATGCGACAGCTTCGTCAAATCCCCTTTGTCTAACCCTTGCTCGAAAGATCCACAACCTGGATGATAGCAACTCCACTGATCACTCTCCTTTGACTGACTGTGTGTTTCCTATGAGATCATAGGTTTCATTCTAGCAATTCTTTCCCCCTCTTTACCACCATAGAGCCTGCTTATATAGGTTAAGAGAAGCTTAACCTCTTGAGTTATCTTTAGAATAAGTTGAGGAATCCCCTCCTTAGATCAGGGATCTCCTGATGGAACCAAGAATTCGAATGCAACTGCCTTCTAAACTTGAGAGATCCTCCCCTTATTCTCCTCAACGGGCCAACCACTGCCTCAAATTAGATAGCGCTCCCTCAAAAGGGGCATCAGGGCGCTATAACGCTCCCTAGGAGGCTCAAGGGGAGCACCAACGCTCTAAGGATGGGTAGCGCTCTCTCAAAGAAGTGGTTTGTTGTTATAACACTCCCCAACAGCTTGTGGGGGAGCGCCAACGCTCCTAAAGATGCCATAGGGGAGCACTCTCCTTCAAAACCCTGTTTTAAGGGCTCCTTTCAGGTGATAAGAGTTCCTTGACTTCAGTTAACCATTTTCCCTCCTCCCAATCAAGTGTATGAGATGTCTTAAGTGCCTCCTTAGTGTCGTCATTATGGCAGTATGCTTGAACAACATTTGCGACACTTGTGAACAACTTGTGACACTTGCAAAAGTTGTAAGGAACATGCGACACTTACAACAGTTGAGAGGAACATGTGACACTTATCCTATTGACGTGTAACAGATTGCCCCCCAAAGCATGAAGTTAGAAGATGAGAACTGATAACTGAAATGCTTTGTAGAGTTTCAAGCAAGGGTATAGACTCGGAGAACCTGACGGAAGCTGCACACAAACATCCAACAAATATTATGACATGTTTCAAAACCCAAGGCAGGCATACATATGCTTGGGTGATAAAGACTTGCAAGATATGGCTGCCATAAAATACACTGCGGATCCATAATTGTATTGATAAGAAGGTATAGCCACCGAAGATACAATGTGGATCTATACTCTGACGACTCGGACTGATCGTAGCCACGAAGAATACACAGTGGATCTACGAGATGACAAGACATAGCCACGACCAATACAAAGTGGATCTATGTAACAGTGTATGTTTTATTTGTCCAATAGAAACTCCTTCGCAACCTGGGCAAAGCATATATCAAAGTGGTCACTCAACCCAGGGTCTTCTTACCAATCCCAATATGGTACGAATCTAACCATGTGAATAGATGTCCTGATGTCGAACATGGCAGAAACCACTTGATTATCGGTCAATGGTGCAAACCGTTAACAAGTGCGAGGGAGATCACCATTAATGTCAATGATTCCTAAGGTACCCTAGTACATTCCAGCGAATGTGAATAGATGAGCTGAGGTCGAACACCCGTGGAATCATCCAATCAGAGGTCAATGATGTAAACCTACTATCGAATGTGAGGACGCCTGCCATTGAGGCATGCAGGTCCCAAAGTACTAACTGGTTTCTAAGCCTGATTCCTGGATAATGTGTTGAAGTCGACAGGAATAGACTCGTCGAGGGAAGGCCTTGATGTATCCCCCATCAACGACACGAAACAGACGTAGAGATGTAATTGGTAGATCAAATGGACATGGACTAACACGGGTTTTGAGGCAAGATATTTGGGATGGATGACTCTAGAGGCGGATACTTCCCTTGAACACTGAGGCACAACAACAAAACATGACATGGACCAAAACTATGCAGTGGATGCTGTGACTTGCGTCGGGTGACCCAAAGGAGTGAAAGGAACTCAGAGGATTGGCTCAGTGCAGAGGTTCAACGGATTATGATGCGTGCAAATGACAAAGTGTCGTGTTCAAGGGCGACTCTAAGAATTGCTGGATGGTATTCTCAAGAGACTGCTTGGCTTGCTCCTTTCAATTTTTCCCCCATCTAGATAGACGAGTACCTCTTTTTGATTTAATGAGCTCGAGGAGGATAACACATGCTCGATATAACTCACCTTTGGTAAGTTCCTCTTCCTTTGTTTAACGAACCGGAAGAAGTAACGGATCGGTCTCGTATGGGCCTGTCGATGTGTGTTTTAACGAGTCCAAAGACAGAAAACTCGAAGGTTTTTTGGGATTATAGAGTTTGGAAAAACACTTAAAAGAGAACTCTCTCAGTTCATTTTTCGTACAGTAGTCTAACGAGACCGAAAAAGAGATAAACTATCGCTCGAAAGACTCCCTTTCCAACCTTTTAACGAGCGTGAAAGGAAGCAAGATCACTCGACAATCTTTTCATATTTAGAGAGTCTGAAAAGAGTTTAAAGATGACTCTAGGGGGGTTCCTTTTTCGTGTGTCCATGTGGGTCTGAAGAAGAGATAAAAGTCTACCCGGTGCGTTCTCATATTTTCGAGCTCGAGAACGAACTAAGACTATGCTCATAAGTGCGACAAGGTAAATGATCCATCAGAACTGCCAGGAAACCTGCGATGCCAAAACTACAAACCAGGGGTTTAGTGAAGCCATTATATTGTTAGAGAAACCCATAAATGACTATACCTTATAAAAATGGAAGTTTATAAATAACAATACAACGAAAATTCCATTTACCATTTCATTTTGCACAAGGATTTTGGAGTAGTGGAGATTCTCATTTCAGAGGTGGATCTTGTTTCACTTGCTACCGGAGCTACGGTTGACCGTTTCGCTTGTTGTTTGGACCAGGTAGATGTCCATCTCTGCTTCTTTCAAACACATGGTTTAACATTCATTTTTATAGCAACATTTAATTTAAAAGATGAAGCCCTAAGTTGCCCCAAAGAGGACCAAATCAGCCTCTATTAAAAACGATGGAAAAAGGGGATTCTTTTTGCAAAACCGTTTTAGGAAGGGATAGCCATGATGCCTACGCCTTAATATCTAAGTGGATGGGTCGTTTTTGGCAAAGAACCCATGAAAAATCCTCACATACGCCCACGCAACCACAAAGAAATCGTTTTGATTTTAAAATGTTTTTATTGTTGTGTGATGGACATTGAATGGCTAAGAGAGGGCATGTTGATTTTAAAAGAGGGTGTGGTCTCTTTAAATGATGTGGGCATTTTATTTCATGTTTTAAATTGTTTTTTTTTAAATTGCCGAAATTGCCAAAACATTGAAATAATGAAATTCCTTATTCTTTTGTTTTGTAGGTGATTTCGGCGACCATGATCGAGTGGAAAGAACGAGAACATGAGATGGATGACTTAGCTGCCTTGCGGAGTCCTCGCACACAGGCCGCATTGAGATCTTGTGGTTTACTGAAATTCTTCAAATTGCAAAAAATGAAGAAGGAGATTTTATTGCTTGAGCACATGATCGGCTTATGGGATGTTGCAGAGCAAGGATTCCGGATTGGCACACAGCTTTTAACCATTGAGTTAGAAGATGTGTATTTTTTGACTGGCCTCTCGAAAAGAGGGGTTCCCATATCTTTTTCCTGGCAGAGGGCGCTACCTGAGCAAGTGGACGTGTATCTGGCACGTCACTGTGTCCCAGGAGCAAGACTGGTAGGGGGTAGAATCCCTATCAAGGATATTCGAGAGCTATCCCTCTGGTCCATTTTGTTTGCCATCACGAGCGTGATGGGCAGTACTAGCGCGCATCTGGCATCAAGATCGCAGGTGGCTTATGGTGTTCAATGTTTGGAACCAACACTGTTCAACTGGAGTGCAGGGTTCCTTCGAAATGTGAAGGAACAGGTTTCACGGTGCAGGATGGGACAAAAACAGTTTGGTTATGGCTCTTTTCTGGTCTCATTTTTTCTAGAGCGCATCCCCTAGATGCAGCCTCAGATAGCACTGGCGGTGCGACTAGTGGATGAACCAAGGATGGAGAGGTGGACTAGTCTGTCTCCGAGACTAGTAGCGGAGTCAGAGTTCCGTTTCACTGGCGATTTCTTTGCTTGGCTGAGACGACAGTATCTCTGGATAGAGGACTTCCCGTATGCTGAGGTGGATTTCCGCAGTAGTATGGATTTGATTTTACTCGCGGGGGAAGATTGGGATGCTTCAGGTAAGAAACTGAGCAACACCTT
>ML791702.1:497941-515674 GCA_009831015.1 Picea engelmannii | reverse complement strand
CGGGGATAGGGTGGAACAGTTACAATGGCGACCTGCTTAACGGACTTACGCCTTGGTGCAAGCTTCCACGCAGTAATTGTGGATTTACCCTCCAAGGAGCCCGAGTGAGTTTGACCAATGTCTGCTCCAGGTACAGTGAGACTCCCCTTCACTGTCACCTTGTGTAAGACCCTAAAGATTATGGCCACTAAGGTTACCAATTCGCAGTCAGCCCCTGGGCGGGAACAATCAACAGTTCGATCCGAACGTACGGGCAGGGTATCGAGCTCGAAATCAACTAAAAGGCTTCCACGCAGTAATTGTGGATTTACCTTTAAGCGATCCCCATAATACGATCTGACCACCACAATCAGTTAAACCACGGAGGGATAATATCCATAGCTCACCCGAATGCGACCTCGTGCGTAACCCCTGTGTGAGAGGGGGATCCCAGGCAGACTTATACGATAATTGGATTTGACTCTCCCTAACTCAGGATGCTAATGTTTGTTTTGGAAACTTTGGAGAGTTATGCTCACAACCTAATCCAAAGTACTAAGCCTAGTCTACTGTTGGTGGAGGATCCTAGAAAAGAAAAAGTTCTAGACAATTTTTAATTAGCGTTCATTTTATAGCCGTTCTTTACTCAAAAGGGGTGCATGGAAGTGAAACGGATGGAATTCTGACTCAGTCCCAAAAAATGCATCAAAGATGATAAGCAGTTATTTCTTTTCGATGAACATCTATCTAAGGGAGAGAGAGAGTTCTTTTCACTAACAAGCACTAATAAGGAATGGACCCTCAAACAAATTTTCTTCAAATCAAATCCGATGTGGTGCTAAAACTTTTGAGACACCTTCTAATATGCACAATCAATCATGAAGACGCTTCTTTATTGTTTGCATATGAATAATGATTAATTCAAAACGATGCTCGTCTTGCTAATTATCTTCTTGGATGAATGAAAATCGGACCAACACAAGCAAGAATCATACAAACAATACACCCTCTTGTTGCGATCAAAACAAGAAGCAAAAGAAAAGAAACAATCAAGGAAAAATCAAGAACTTCACACCAAAAGAAATGTCGAAGAACAATGACCTTAACTAAAATCAAATGAAAAGATCCGTAGGCCTCTGATGACCTTCACCAACGTTTTTCGCTCAGTCAAAAAAGGAGAGAATGACAATGCATGGTTCCAAACTCCAAATGACAGAAAAGCTCAACAACAATAGTGAAGAAGGCTACAAAATCCGAACAGCAAGATGTTTGTTCTTCAAAAAAGACAAATGTCAAAGCTGGAAAGGAAGAAGCATTGACTCACAAGGTGACCCAACAAGAGAAACACAGAGGTAAAACCCTGAAAAAAGCAATTATGGAAGGTTTATTGGCCAAAGGAGGGCTGGCGCTCTATTGTCAAGGACAAGCAGCGTTATATCGCTCTGTGTAAGGCACTTAGGGAGCGCTGGCGCTCTGTTAGCACATGGACAGGGGTGCCAGGTTCAGAAAACTCCTAAAAGTATCAAAAATCCAAAAATTGCAGTTCAGTCTCGACAATCAAGCTGAGTGTGATGGGGTAGGGAGTCAATCAACTCATGAAATCAATCGAAAAGGAGTGAACCAGGCCTGAAAACCATCAAGGGGTAAGACAAGGTCAATGAGGAGAAATCAAGACAAGAAGTTTCGATTTGAGGCTTCTCCCTAGTGGAGTCGCCAGTTTATGTTGTAGGAAAATCTCCCTGCGGACAAGTAGATTACCTCAAAGAGCTAGACCCTAAACTCTAAGACAGAAAGTGCTTAACGTGGACACTGACTTCCTTTCAATTCCATACAAACTAATACATGAGAAGGAAGGAGAATAGAAGTACCTCTTTATCGACGTTTGTCCCTGCATGCTCCGAGTCGAGCTCCAATCCTTCGCTCCTCGACGAGCCCTGTAGACAAACAAAGCACGACCACTTCCTACTCTATTGATATTAGCTTGAAAACAGATCTATCTATCAACGATAAGTTCATGTGAGATCAAACACAAACTAAAAAGAAACAGACCAAGCGTGTCATATTAATGAGAATAACGACAACAATACTTACAATCGTAGATGAGAATGCGACAGCTTCGTCAAATCCCCTTTGTCTAACCCTTACTCGAAAGATCCACAACCTGGATGATAGCAGCTTCATTGATCACTCTCCTTTTACTGACTGTGTGTTTCCTATGAGATCATAGGTTTCATGCTAGCAATTCTTCCCCCCTCTTTACCACCATAGAGCCTGCTTATATAGGTTAAGAGAAGCTTAACCTCTTGAGTTATCTTTAGAATAAGTTGAGGAATCCCCTCCTTAGATCAGGGATCTCCTGATGGAACCAAGAATTCGAATGCAACTGCCTTCTAAGCTTGAGAGATCCTCCGCTTATTCTCCTCAACGGGCCAACCATTGCCTCAAATTAGATAGCGCTCCCTCAAAAGGGGCATCAGGGTGCTATAACGCTCCCTAGGAGGCTCAAGGGGAGTGCCAGCGCTCTAAGGATGGGTAGCGCTCTCTCAAAGAAGTGATTTGTTGTTATAACGCTCCCCAGTAGCTTGTGGGGGAGCGCCAACACTCCTAAAGATGCCATAGGGGAGCGCTCTCCTTCAAAACCCTGTTTTAAGGGATCCTTTCAGGTGATAAGAGTTCCTTGACTTCAGTTAACCGTTTTCCCTCCTCCCAATCAAGTGTATGAGATGTCTTAAGTGCCTCCTTAGTGTCGTCATTATGGCATTATGCTTGAACAACATTTCTGACACTTGTGAACAACTTGCGACACTTGCGAAAGTTGTAAGGAACATGCGACACTTACAACAGTTGAGAGGAACATGCGACACTTATCCAGTTGAGTAATATTGATGTGTAACAATTGTCACCCAACCATAGGAATTCACATATGCCACCCCTGAGCACACTAACCTTTACTTAGAATAATTTCAGCAAGCCTACTCCAAAACCAACAGATAAACCCTAGCTGCTAACTACAACAACAACTCAAGACAAGTAGAGCCCTCCTTCTCCAAGGGTAGCGCACAAGAGAGAGAGTCTCCATATCCACAAAACATGTACCATAGACAACTGTAGCAGTTGCAGTTGCACTACTCTCTCAAACGTGTGCCATACTTAGCAAGAATATCACCAAGAATGTCACCAAGAATGTCACCAAGAGAATCATCAAGAGAGAGACCAAGACTAAGAGATGACCATGTGCCCTTATTCCTCCTTGCAACTGCAACTGCAACTGCAGCTCTCCATAAGACTTGTGCACTAATTGGTTATTCAAATGAGCTAAAACGTCTTCTATTTATATTAATCTATCTAGTGACTTTTCTGGCTGGGACGACCTGACTATCTGGTAATTATATTTTTTTTGTTTATCTTTTTCCCATGGAGTCGACTTGTCCTTCTGGAAGATAATATTCTAATATTATTTATTCTGCTAGGCCAACTTGTCTTATAGGGTTTCCACACATTTGTTTAATGGTTCAATTGCTTCTGGAATATTCTATTCTAAGTCATAGATTACACGTGGAGGTTAATACCTCCTGCAGGTACCAAAATATCAACATAAACTTCCCATCCCAAGTATTGCAATTATTGAAGTGACCATAGAGATACCTATAGTTGAAAACATCAAGGAGAATCCAATAGCTCTAGCCTCAGTGGGTATAACATTCACTCAAACCTCTTAGTAGAATATCAAAGATATGGCTATAGCTATTAAAGAATATAAAGCCAAGGTAGAAGGCCTAGAAGAAGAGGTGAGATACTATCAAGGAGATAGGGCCAGTATCTTTGAATTCATAGCATTAACCACTAAAGGGAAAGAATAATCGAGGGCCACTGTACAAATAGTGCATTATGTAATATTGTTTGATGTTGTTATAAACTCTCGATTTCAGAGAGAGTATTGTAACTATGCCTTGTAAGAGTGCATTAGTCATGAAGATGTAAGTAGAATTGGTTGTAGAGTTGTCCTTGTGGTAAAGCAAGAGAGTGGGATGATGTATCATGTCTTAGCTGTGGACCAAGGTTAGTCATGTAACTCTTTATTCACTGAATTAATAAGACAACGAAGGAGCGGGAGTCGCTCAAGCATTGTTGGTTTTCTCGGTTAATGGTTTCCAAGGTAAATCTCAATGTATTGTGTGTGTTTTCCATTAATTACTTTCTGTTTAATTTTGTCTTCTCTCTCATGTTTGGTTTAGTGTTTCTAATCATGGATCTTCGAGAGCATCACAATATTTTAGGTGAAGAAAGTATTTTCCATTCATATATTTTCTATTGGTTACTCCTTC
The DNA here is from genome assembly GCA_009831015.1 of Picea engelmannii. Lineage (NCBI taxonomy): Eukaryota > Viridiplantae > Streptophyta > Pinopsida > Pinales > Pinaceae > Picea > Picea engelmannii. The sequence goes on along the minus strand of ML791702.1, from coordinate 511,370 downwards.
ACGACAATCTCTACAACTTGGGGGATATAGTGAAAGAAGAGTACCTTTTGGATATGGTAGGGTGGACGTCTGGTAGGTTGAAATTTGTTGACAAGGAGGGAGCTTGGAGAAAAACTTTGGGGCATGAACTTGGGGAAAGAGGACATTCTTAAGCCTTCATATGAGAGGTATTTTCTCTAAGAACTCATGAAATACTTCCTTTGATTTTGTTGATGTACAAAAATATATTGGATGGGTATTCTTCCCATGATTATAAACTTGTTTTATCATGCATAGAAAAATTGACACCCTTGAGTAGAAGCACTATGTAGGCCTAGTTAAAGGTATTTATATTCATAGTAGTCAGGTAAAATCCTTGGTAGATGCATGCAAAGGTTCAAGTGTAGTTTCAATTAAATTTTTACTAGCACGAAAGTGCTTCTAGCTTATAATGTACATAGTAATAAGTACTCGCAAGTTGTCTTAAGGTATGTTGTAAGTGACCATTATTGTTGATTCCATGGCTTGTGAGAAACTCCTGTAGCAACCTATGTAAGAGAAATTTTGGTAATTTTGGGAAAAATGGTGTTGTTTCTTAGTTTCGATTTTTAATATTGTTACAAACCTATAAGAACACTGCCTATAAGTATTAGATAATTAATTAAACCTCCTATTTTTTTTTGTTGACATGGGAAATCAACTACCAGTCGAGCACGTACTCGCGTGCTATGGGTCGTGTTATCCGACTGCTACCACTATAACCCCAGGCATGCCAACGCGGCCCCTAATGCGACAAACAAGGTAAATCAAGGGTTTCGAACCGATGACTTCACATAACAGAGTACCTTAACAATACACTCCATCACCGACTATTCTACACCCCTAGGGCATTAAACCTCCTACTTTCAAGATTGTCTTTGAAATGATTTTTTTTGTTCTTGTGGTTTTGGAGAAGAATCCTTTTAGACTGTAAATCTAGAAATAAGACAAATGTTTCACTCTTGTATTCTTGTAGATGGTTTATATATCTTCGAGTATGATTATACTAGGAATGTCATTGAAATATATCCATAAACAAAGTGATTGAAATATGTTTTTCAACTATAACTCACTTTTGTTAATATGCATGCCATGTGTTGAAGAAATGTGTGAACCATAATGTAACAATTAGTTATAGGGTATAGACAATGAATACATTTAGGGGACGAATTATAAGTAATTGTGTATGTATCAAAATACCCTAAATGTCTCTTTCTATTGATGGTATAATATCTTATGGATATGATAATGTGGACAATGAACTTTGCATGAAATAATTTTAGTGGTAGCATGTGATGACTCTTAATAATGGCATGCTTGATATATGTAGAAGGTGTAGTTATTACTTAACCTTGATATTGCTTTAATAAAATATAATTATAGTCTCATTTTGAGTAAGTCCACCCATTTGGGATAGTTTTATTGAATTTCTTTAATGTAGTGCCAAGGGACACTACATATGGTAGTCGAGCATGATCACAATGTTAGGGCCTAATGAATCCACATGCTTGTTGGTAATCTCATTGATGCTTGTTGATTTCATGTATGAAAAATGTGTTAGGACCAATACGATATAACTAAGATGAACGAATGTTCTTTTACCTCCACTATGGAGCAATGTGTTGAAAATGCATTTAAATAGTCATTAAATTATCATATGTAACTAATATTCTACAAGAATTTGCAAATGTATAATGTGGCCCTATTAGGGTATAAATTCTTAATGAAGCATTCCATCTCACCTAAAGCTTATTGTCGCAACAGGTCTAGATATGTTCTAGTTTAGGAAGTGGATCCTTTTCTATTATTCCTTAACTATTTGAAATAGATCCCTACATAATTTCTCATCTATGTTAGTACTTTTGAGTAGAAAATTGGAGCGATGGACTTGTATGGCCCACTCTAGAGGCAGGTCCTATTTTGGTGATTTGAGGTATTGAAACTTTTGGAATTTTTTTGGGAATCAAATGGCAATTTTTGGGGTCAAAATTTTATAGATGGAGTCCACATCCCTTTGACACTATTCTACTCATCAAGATCTTTCCAACATTGCAAAAACACCTCAATCAAAGTTCGTATAAGGAAGGTATGCTTTCCACAATTTGACTTCTTATCATGTGTTGGGTTTATGTGAAATGATTCCAAGTACATGTAATTTACCGAAAAAGAATAAGATTTTGTTGTCTTAACCAAGATTTTGTTGTCTTAACCAAGTAAGGACTTTGAATAAGATTGGACACATATCAAATAGCCTCTATTAGAAAGGTGCATGAATGACTTTGTCTTATGTATGATACAATATGGTTGACTAGATTTGTCAAGAAGAGAATATTGATGACCAGTGTAAAAAAGTTATGAAAGGTAAGGTTATGATCATGCTTTGTAGAAAATAATGAATGTATCGAAAATTTTGTTGCTCTGAGTAATCATTGGATAGAAACTCTACTAATTCATAGAAGAAGTATGCAAGTGTTGATATAATACCCCATATGGGCATATGAATATATTGTGTAAGTATGTTAAGTGGGTAAGTAAAGTACCAATTTATTATATTTGAATTAATAATAAAATTGATAAACTAATAAATAGATGCACTTGGGGGTGATAAAGCCTTAGGAACATCGTGGGGGCAATGAACCAACAAGTAGGGAAGTAGGGGAGTCAATAAAATAATATTTTAATATTGATGCCAAGTGTCTAGTTTACATAGTCTCCCTATTATTTTGTCTCGTGTGCCTTATGGGTGGGCACATATTGCTCATGCAAGTGAGGAGTTGATGCAAGCTTTCAGGAAGGTAACCTTTAAAGAAAAAATCATTCGTTCATTCTCTCATTGTAGAGTTGAGGTGAGGTATGTTGGAATGTTAGCACTGGAGTATACATGCTGCCATGTTTTTTCTACCTACAGAGGCCATGGTTGAATTATAGGTAAATGTTACAGTTGAGATTCCCTAGGTTCCAACAACTAAGATTTATTGGCTAGTTTGTGTTGCAACGATGGAGGGAAGTGGGATAGCCTTAGGGAATGCTTAGTACTGAAAGGGATCACATTCCTTGTGTTGAGCAAGGTAGAGGGGGGAAAAGAGGTTGGTGAGTGGGATGGATGTTGTAAAATATGGGATGAAATGTCATTTCCTTGATTGAGATGTTTAGATAAGGGGTTGAGTGAGGAAACCAGAGCCAAAGCCAATAATTTTGTCTTGTTGTTTCATTGCCTAGCATGGGGATGGCACCTACTCGAACTGGTGCATTTGGCTTGGAGAACAAATGGTCCCATGGAGCTATTTCCCCAAGTGCAACCTAAAATAGATAAGTATTATAGTGTTTATTGTTAATGTGTTGATGCTTAGTGATGTTTTTGTTGTTGTATATGAGAATTATGTGCTTATTTCTTGAAGATAGAAAGTTGGAACTTAGCATTGGATGAGGAGGGCACTCTGGGTTACCTGGTACATATTTGTATGTAGATTTGCAGCTGTTATAGCCATATTTGTAAAGCAGAGGGCATATTTATGCCTCTATTTTGTAAGTAAATTTCAATCCATGTCAATATGTTGTAATTGGCCTTGTGGGTACCTGAGAAGATATTAGAATCATGAAGGAAATTGAATTGTTTATATGGAAAAACATGGTATATACATGCTATTGTATTTTTAATATATGCCACATGTTATTATCCCATATAAAATCAAAGATGATGGTTAATGTACTAAAACAGTTGAATGCATTTATGGATAATGGAGAAATTTGTTATGGGCAATGTTAATTTCGTTGTTGTGTTTTTAGTTACATATGAATTCCATGTAATAATGTTAATTACAAATTAATTAGGAAATTGAGTATGTTACAATTGAGATAATGGTCTTAATAGTAACAACTTTTGTAATGCCCACTTGTTAACCATGAGAAAAAGCGGGGGGGGGAACCTTTATATATGACCTCGCCTCCTACTTTAAGAGATAGGGCATGATTTTTGGGTTTAAGTTTGGCTTTGACAACTTGATAATGAGAACAATTTGAGGTTAGATATAATGTTTTAAAAGATTGGTGTCTAGATTGGGATTCCAATATTTGTGTTTAGGTGTGTTGGTCATGATTGTCCATTTGACAAGATATTAAATTGGACCTTGGTAAGAAGGCAATAATGCTTGAAGGATGATATTTTTGTTCTCTGTGATGTGTTGATTAATAACTGAATTTTATAAGTAATAGTTAGGAAGCAAGTAAGTATTGTAGTTCGAATTGTGAACCAATTTGTTTGAATTTGGGATTGTGTTATTCTTGAATTGATGTGAAGTACCAAGAATGCTACTTAATCGTATATATTGCTTGGTTCAATCCAAGGCTTGTAAATGACTTGGATACCAATGGTTCATGATGATAAGAATTCATTTGGTGGTATAGGTCAAAGATCCACCTTCAAGGGCAATATAGACATGGATGGTTCTTGACTGATTTAATGTGTTTGATTGGTGGTGTGTAAGAGGTTTGGTATTGTAAAAGATGAATTATTTCTTGCACGTGTTGTATGTTTATGGAAACCATAGTAATGAAGGTCTGGAGGTTACGTTCATTACATTAATATATGGATGTGAAATCTATACAAATGTGTGTTTATAATTAAATATACACTTCTAGCATATGATTAAAGAACCCAAGTTTGTGAAATATCATGAGCATAGTTAAGTGAATACTATTTATGGATTTATGTTTACTTGAGGGTTAAGTGGAATGGGGATTTAATATTGAACTTGATCTAGAGTCAAATGCTTTATTAGATCCGAGTTTTGATTATTTAAGGAAAATAAATGGAATTACATGTTTAATGCCATATTATGACTCACAATATTTGATTTCTTGAATATGAGGTTGTTGAAATTATTTTTTACATGTAACTTCTCAGCCCACCCTCCAACCCGTTAGTAAGAGTGAGATATTCTTCATGGTTCACTAAGAGCCCTAATCAACAATTGGCTCACAAAAAGTGAACATGTCACCAATGATATTTAAACTTGTGTGGGGAGGATAATAAATTCTCCTATCAACCACTCGAGCTATACCCAATTGATAGGTTGTTCATGGAGTTGCCTTTATAGAGAAGTCATTTAATCTCTTGTGTCTCAATTTTGTGCATATTTAATTGACATAACTTTGATTTGCTCAAGGAGTTTATGGAAACTATGGAAAATCCTTTAGGATAAGTTGATGTAATGATAAAGATGGGAAGTTTTTTGATACAAATGAGGTGTGAAATTGCTAAAAGCAAGTGGCAAGTTCTCTTTCCTAGTGATTTTAATAAGTGGATTGGGCAATATGAATGATGTCAAGGGTTGTCATGGTAACAATAATAATGATGACTTGTGTAATTTGAATGTTGAAGATAAGCTTTAATGTGTCAATATAGAGATCTTGAACTCATATACTCATATGTGTGAGGCCATGGAAATTTTTTATAGACATGTGTGAATGTTTAGATGTTTTAAAATTGGTAGTTGTGTGCACTTATGTATATGGACTTTTGAAGGAAAGGTGAATAGACTAATGGACATGTTTAAATCTTGGATGATAATGAGTTAATACCTAGCACGAAGGTTATGAAGCTCATACTCTTGTGCCTAGTTGTTTATGTTGCATTGGGTGAGATAATCCTTCTACTCATACACAATGACAATTTCATATGACTAAGTATAAAAGATATGTAGTTTTCCCATAATGGATTGATTTCCGATGAGTAAGCTAGTTTGGTTGGTTTTGAGGCCAATTATGGTGTCATAAAGTAATGAGATTGGATTTCATGGTCATTGTTGGCACAAGGGCAGACCCAGGGTTCAACGCTTCAACAACACACCAACAAAACCCTAACTACCAGCCCTTTCGGCAACACCTGCGAAGCAGATGAAGTCTCACCCGAGGTAGAGGCAGGGGTGGTTGCAAGACACAGGTGTCTGCAACCTAGTTGGGACACCGATCTGTGATTACAATACTCTAACAAAGCACTTAGCAGTTACCATTCATTAGTATTTAACCAGTATTTACTTCACAGATAAAAACCCTAATTACAGAGTAACACAATACTTAACCAAATCCACACATCTAAGCACTTAGCATAAAGAAATAGATCAGATCTAACATTCATTCACAATACTGAGCACTAAGCTATTATATCATATGCTTCTAACATTGATAAAGATAACAACACTAAGCATAAATCACATCAAAGGCACAAAGCAATAATCGAAATGCACAAAGTAACCATAACACAGGATATACGTGGTTCACCCCCAGCCTGGGGCTACATCCACCAACTCTTCTCTTCTTTATTATCTTCTTGTCAAGCTTCTTACAAGCACATAGCATCAAAATCCTACTCCGCATAGGACAAGAGATCTGCGTGCACCTCGCCATATCTTCCTTCTTCGAGCTAGGTTACAACACCAAGCCCTTACACACTCTCTTACAGTTACTTGCACTTAGCCTTGAAAGTTTAACACAGTATGCACAACTATCACTTGCACTTAGCACATTGGCCTTTACTTTCCCTTAGCATCTAGGATCACACACACCCACACCCTTTACTGACATCGCCTAGCTTTCTATTTATACATTACAAAAGGGCCTAAACATGGGTAAACCCATGGGCCGACATCCCATACCCGTTACATAAGCCCAAAACCCAAAAATGATCTAAAAAGGGGCCGAGATCCCACGATCTCCACTTCAACTTGCACTCCGTCTTCAACAACCTGTCGAAGTCCCAAAATAGGTCAAACCTAACCAAGGATCTCCAAAACTTGGTCAAGGGCCAACAGGCCCCCAACACTCACTTGTGACTTGTCCCGAGTCACTTTGCTTTGGTTAATTTTCCCTCAAAATCCTCGAGCTTGGCTCGAGCTGCTTTGACCTGTTGCTGTGCCAAGGCCTCCTGCTCGACGAACTCCTGAAGAACTACCTCGTTCAAAGGTCCTTCCAATTGTTGCTCAATTGTAGTGACTACATGTTCTAGTTCTGCTCCTCGTCCTTCAATCTCTTCGAACAGTTGGCAAGCTACATCCTGGGCTGGTTGGAGCCTCTGAGTCACTTCCATGACTTTGCTCTATATGGTATGGACTTGTTGTTGGACAGTGCGTTGTTCCTGGGATCATTTCATTCTCTCAACTGCTAACAAGAGCTTCAACTGTGCCTGAACTATTGCTGCTTATTGCTTGGCCTCTTGGAGTTGTGACTCCAGTTCCTTTAGTTCGGGATCCTCAGTGAGTCACTCATAAGTCTGTGCGCTGCGATCACTTAGCTGTTTACATTCCATGGCGAGGGCCTTGATTCTCTCAACTGCGCTCCGAGTAGTTGCTTCTCTTTGATCCTGCACATCCTGCGGAGTTCTTGGCACTGTTTGTAGCTCTAGATCTGTTATTCTTTATTGAAGCTGTTGAATGGCTTCCGCAAGTCTTGCCACTTGATGCTCTATTGGGTCTTTGGCCAGTTGTTCTAAGCCCATCACAGAGCGAAGTGCTCTGTTGACTGCTTCTTTGATTCCAATCCCCTTCGCGAGCAACCGTTCTTTCTCTTGCTGGATCTGCGCTTTCTCTTGTTCGAACTTTGCTTGGAGGGCAGCCTTCTCCTGCTGCGCAACCCTGTGTTTCTCTATCACCTCCTCTTGTGCTTGCTTCAGAGCTGTTGTGGCCTAGTCTTTCTCTTCTTGCACGTGACGAAGGTGAGCTTCAGTGGCGTCAGCTATTTTGCAGAGTTGGGCAGGCTCATCTCCCAACTCTGTTTTATCTTATGGTGGGGGCGCAATGGACGTTGCGCGGCTGGATTGAAGGGCTTGCTTGCCACCCCTTAGCTCTGTCTCAATTCTATCATACATAGCCTCTTGTTTTTCTTCGGTTCTCTGCAAAATATCTTATCAGGTGTTTGACACAACTACGATAATGAAGTCGAAGTCATCCATCGTGAGCACAGTCTGTAGCTTCGGCTTACTAGATTTGGATTTCTTCCGCGATGTAGGTTTCATGGGAGAAACCTTTCTTTTCTTCAGTGGATCTGCATCATCAGGGGGATTATGTGGCGGTGTTACTTCGTCTTGCTTCTGCTTATCTTTTTCCCCTTCTTTCTCTTCTTTGTCCACTTCGTCACCACCTCCTCCGTCAGGTGAGTCTGAAGCAGTTTCTTCTGAGACGTTGTCCAGCTGTTGTACCTCTTCTGTCTTTTTCTTCCTGCTGCTGCTGGGTGCATCATACTCTTCGCGGGTAACCACCGGGTTTCCAATGAGTTCTGGGTCGGACAAGTCCGCCTGGTCGATTGCTATAAGGTACTCTACGGGCCATTCCTTAGTGATCTCCTCGAGATCTTCCTCGGTGATCTTATAGTATGATTGCAACTCTTCTTTACTCTCGTTTGCGCGCACAGTGATATATATAAAATGCCTATCTGCGTGGAACTTCATCAGGGGCCTGAATCTGTCGAGAGTGTTCGGTGTCATACAAGGAAACGACTCAATATCCCGTTTCAACTGCAGGTAGTAGGTATGGAATACTGTGTTCGACTACCACTATTTTCCCATATCACTCGAATACTAGAGCGTGGTAAACTTCACAGCAAGCGGCTCGAACGACTCAATGTCAGGGAAGGTCGCACCTTCCGACATCTCCCAAGCTGTAAATGCGACAAGGATAAGGAGCCGGCTAAAGTGGAACTCATAGCCCTGATCCTGAGTTTCGCGGAAATCCACTTCTAGCTGGTTGACTAAGTAACTAGCCCAGTTCATTTGTAATCCCTCCATGCACTTTCCCGCGAGTTCAACGACAAACCCCATGACCTGCGTGGGTTTGTTCTTCCTTACTAGCTTACCAGCGATCCACTGGTAAGCAAGGCGCACTACGCCATTTTGAATGGAGGCTACCTTGTAGCCTCACGTTCCCTTCTCTACATCGCCATAAGTGTCTTTAATCCTCTGTTCCAGGGCGTGATCTGCAGCCTTCCCTGGGTAAAAGTCCAGTGGGTCGGGTCCCTGCATTCTTAGGTCGATGATCCTATGGATCAACGTCAGATTGATGGTGATGCGTTTGTCTAGCCATAAGTAATCGCCGTGGAAGCACGATAGCAGGAGTTTAACGCACGCGTTAACCTCCTGGTGCCTTCCAAAATGTGGGATTTTCATTACTTTCAAGATAATGGACTGCGCGATGTTCATGGTCCATGGTTGGGGAATGATTTTCGATTTCTTTCCCTTCGTCTTGGTAAAGTACTTGTGAGGCACGAGCATGCCATAGGTCTTGCGGTCTCCTAGATTATAGTCACTGATCTTCAGAGTTGGAATTCTCTCCAATTGCAGTCTGACTGCACGTCTCCCCTTCGGGAGGTACGCTGTGATAACTGTGTAGTCGAAATCCCTCGGGACACTGTCACAACTCACCACACCATCCAAAGGTGGGATGTAGTCGAGCAGGATGGATGGGATTAACTTCGCGTTTTCTAAGTCATCTCTATGCTTAGTCCTTTTCTCTTCTGCAGTTCGGGATCGTCCGGATCCGCGAGCAGTCAACGGGGAGGCTTGCACTCCTCTTGTCGATGAGGCTTGAACTCCTGCGGACATCACTCTCTCTGCCATTAGATCGATTAAAATTTCCTCGAATGAATTTTCCATAGCACTGAGCTCGTCTGACATGCATGCTCGAGATCGAATATTTCAGGCTGATGAACAATTTCTCAATGCAATAGAATGGATGGCAAGGTCTCAATAAGCATAACACCGTAAAAATGAGTTCTCTAGTTGGCTTGGATACAATTCGCGAAAGTGTGTTCAACACAACATTCGACGGGATAAGTAGACAACGATGTAACGAATCCTTCCAATGAACAAGAAGACTTCATCAATGCAGTTATGTCCGTTACGATGCGGTCCCAACGATTCGATGGCGAGATTTCTGATCATAACTGTTGTTCTAACCATTCGGGAACGTCATTCTAACGATTGTAATGCCTCCAACGGTCATATCGCTCCGCCATGGCGAAGTGCCAATATGAGTTGCTCTGATATTCCGGTGAAGTTCGAATTTTGGAGACCTTCCTTCTGTGAAGACTTCTCTGGAACTTCTTGTAATTTCTCCAACTTTGCTTTCTTCTTGTTGAGATTTCTAGCCTTCTTCCCTATGATTCATGTCTCGGTATTCCTCTTTCCATTCTGATTCTTATCTCCTCTTGGCATAGTAAATTTGCGATGGTGATGGTCTTTACTAGGGTTCAAGGGAAATACTTCTTCTCTGTTTAGGGTAGGCGCTCTACTCTCTTGTACATACATGTGTTTCAAGTCTTCTTGTGTTCTTTCAACTTCAAAATCCAGATTTCTGGTCCTCAGTAGCTTCGACTGGTTTTCTTATGTTAATGTTTATGCCATTATTATAGTTCTTTGCATTTCAATAGATAAGAGCAACATAATAACAAGATCACTGATAAATACACATTCACAAGAAACACAACATTTATCCTAGGAAACCCTCTAGGGGAAGAAAACCCAACAAAAACTTCCTTATCATAAATTGCCAATACAATGTTCAAGAGATATCTCAAACCAATACAGATAGTCCTCTCCAAGAGATGCACCACTCTTCTCCCTGTTTCCAACTGGTAATTGCAGCTTGCCTCATAAGAGAATGAGCAAGTGAGTTGTGTGTTTGAAGTGAGGCGCTAGCCTCTTATTTATACAAGACTGGCACGTGTGAAAGGTCACAACTGGCAGGGCCGACCTCTCACTCTGGGTGGGTAAACCCACCTTTAATTAATTATGGGTCTTGTAATTGTCCGATGACCAATCCGCAAAAGGTGATTTGGTCCTTATACAATTACCGACATGATTAATCCACAATGGGGATTAATCCAATAACAATAATAATAATAATGACATGATTAATCCGCAATGGGGATTTAATCCAATAATAATAAGAATGCTCTTCGCAGTTACATTATTTCAACATCTTGTTCTTCGAGTAAGTGTTCTATTCTCTTAGCCATTAAGTCTCTTAGTTCTTGCTTTTTCTATTCTAGAGCTTCTTCTTCTTTTCTCCGGATCTGATCTTTCTTAATCTAAGGTTTTCCTAGCAAGAAAACAAATAGGGCGTTGTTCTCAACAAATTTAATAACCTCAAATTCTTTCTCTGTCGAAGTTCCATGATCACTCATAGATATATGCGTAAGTCTTCCACATAGGGTTATTAGCTTTCCTCTAAATAATCATATTCCTCCCAATGAAGGAACGATAGCAGGCCTTCCCAAAATTTCCCAAGTACTTTCTGTCATGACATTCACCTGTGTTGCCTTGTCCAGAACACAGTCTATGTCGAAGTCTCCTATTCTTGCTTCTATGCATTCTTTGTCTTTTAAGATCTCTGATAGATTGATGTCTCTATGATCATTCAGGGTTTCTTTTATTTTTGATAATACAATCTCTGATCCTTTTTGGGGTTCTGCCATAGTCTTAATTTCTGAGTCTTTCTCATGTTTATCTTGTTCCATATTCATTCTTTAAAGTTTAGCAATGATTCTAGGGCAATCCAAAACTTCATGGTCTATAGCTTTACAACAAAGACAACTAGGTCATCTATCAGGGCAATCCTTAGCAAGATGGCCTGGTCTTTTACATGTAACAAAGGGTTAATCCTCTCTTTCTCTTAAATGATCCCCAACCTTTCCTGTACTGCGCACTAGGATCATAGTAACTAACCTGCAAAAAATTCTTCCTAGGATCCTGCATCCATTTGTCAGTCCAAACATTCTTTCTATGCATAGGAATAACATATCTTTCATTATTTCTATCAGATCTACTCATATCAAACCTTCTTTCTTCTAGTTGTGCCCTAGTTTTTAGATTAGGACAAAATTGATCAAACATACCTAGATCCATGCTATCGAAGCAAAATTTTCAACCTATCTTACCTTTAACAAATCACAAAGCTTTAAGATCTTACCTCTTTTATAAAAAAAATTCACTTTACCTTTATCAGGGCACAAAGCTTTCATATCTTACCTCTTTTCTTCAGATCTGCCTCCTTTCTTAGCATAGAATTTCGCATTCAAGTAGAATACTGCACAATAAAGCAACAGATCTACGCACATAGCTTTCTTTCTTTTCCTCAGTTCCTAGCAATCATAGTTTCAGGTCCCAACAATGGAACCATTTGTTGGCATAAGGGCAGACCCAGGGTTCAATGCTTCAACAATGCACCAACAAAACCCTAACTACTGGCCCTTTCGGCAACACCTGCGAAGCAGAGGAAGTCTCACCCGAGGTAGAGGTAGGGGTGGTTGCAGGACTCGGGTGTATGCAACCTAGCTAGGACACAGATATGTGATTACAATACTCTAACAAAGCACTTAGCAGTTACCATTCATTAGTATTTAACCAATATTTACTTCGCAGATAAAAACCCTAGTTACAGAGTAACACAATACTTAACCAGATCCACACATCTAGGCACTTAACATAAATAAATAGATCAGATCTAGCATTCATTCACATTACTGAGCACTAAGATATTATATCAGATGCTTCTAACATTCATAAAGATAACAACACTAAGCATAAATCACATCAAAGGCACAAAGCAATAATTGAAATGCACAAAGCAACCATAACACAGGATATATGTGGTTCACCCCCAACCTGGGGCTATGTCCACCAACTCTTCTCTTATTTATTATCTTCTTGTCAAGCTTCTTACAGGCACATAGCATCAAAATCCTACTCCGCAGTGGACAGGAGATCTGCGCGCACCTCGCCAGATCCTCTTTCCCCGAGCTAGTGTTGGACACATCGACTACACTGAGAGGGGGAGGGTGAACAGTGTAGGGCTCTTTTCCCCAAAACTCCTTAGTTAACAATCACCATTAACTCATTACTCATTGTTTTCATTTATAACTAGTTAAATGTCAACACATATCAACAACATATATCAGCAATATATCATCAACAAGTCATCACCACAAGGAACACAAAGAACACAAGATGTATGTACAATTTTTCTTTTTATTATGGACTTCAATCTAAGGGTTTTTCAGCAACAACTGAATAGAGTACAACTCTACAAGAGCACTAGATCTATATGCAAGACTCAGCTTACATTCTCAACACCAACTGAGTTGAGGCAACAATCCTCAACAAATATCAATCTGTCAATATAAACAAGTGCATCAACCATGCACCAACCTGTGCCAAACAACCTGTACCATAAACAAGTGCATCCAACCATGTACCAAGTATATACCAATCATGTGTCAATTAATCATCAAAAATGACTCATCAATATGTACCAACATCATCAACTATACACCTCATGTATGTGCCAACTCATCAACTGCTTGTCTCAACCATGACTAGTTTTGGATTAGTCAACAACCCTAACTTGAAATAATCATAACTTTG
>ML791702.1:483708-496708 GCA_009831015.1 Picea engelmannii | reverse complement strand
TCATGATAAGACAATAATGAGTCATCTATACATTTTTCCAAGAATGCATCATATACCAATGAAACCACATCGATCCATCTTCATCATGTATCAATGACAACTCATTGATCCATCTTCATCTATGCATTCTCATCAAGGACAATGCATATTACATTACATCAATCATCAATCAATAAATCCTTTGGCATCAATCAATCACTCGACATCAATCAATGACATCAATTGATCAAACCATTGGCATTAATGACAACATGATCCAACAACTAGGTTACAACACCAATCCCTTACACAGTCTCTTACAGTTACTTGCACTTAGCCTTGCACTTAACACATTGGCCTTTACTTTCCCTTAGCACCTAGCATCACACACACCCACACACTTTACTTACATCACCTAGCTTTCTATTTATACATTAGAAAAGTGCCTAAACATGGGTAAACCCATTGGCCGACATCCCATACTCGTTACATAAGCCCAAAACCCAAAAATGCCCTAAAAAGGGGCCGAGATCCCGCGATCTCCACTTCGACTTGCACTCCGTCTTCGACAGCCTGTCGAAGTCCCAAAATAGGTCAAACCTGACCAAGGATATCCAAAAATTGGTCAAGGGCCAACAATCATGGACTTATAGTTGGGGTATGTAGTTATAGTATGATGCTGATAGTGCGCAATTAAAAATAGCTTGTAATAAAATTATGAGGGTTGTTGACGAGTATGACATTAAAGCTACTAAGTTGTTTGGTATTGTGTAATTTTCTTACCTCACCACTTAATTAAGGAAATATTCACAACATGTTGAGACTTATGTTTGCAAGGAGAGGTCGAAGAGTCATGCATGGAAAATTTTAGTATATGGAACATTATTATTATTATTTAACAAGAACATATAGTTTGTATTATAAAAGGGGTTGTAACAGAGCTAAACCAACTAGAAGGTACAAAATTTCATTTTGTCTAGTAATGTTCATCAAAACAAAGGGAATGTGCATCCTCAACTGAATAATATCCTTCAGAATTTTTACAAAAAAGAGACCTTCCTGCTAGGTTTGTATTATGACATAAGAGAAGAGAAAAAAGACATATTTACAATTCATGAACCTGATTAGTGGAGTTTCAACTCTGTATCCACTATTGCTTGAGAGTCGTCTCGATTACTCAGGGTTGGCTATGGGTTCAATGACTGCATTACCTCACAAGAAGCATGGGATCCTTATGAAGGAATTGCTTCACAGTGCACGAGATTTCTAGGTCAACTGCCATGAATTTCCTTGCCCAAAGATCGGATTTGATGAAAATGTCTGTCAACTTTTCTTATAACTATAGCCAATTCCTCGTCTCACTTTTCTTCTTTGTCTTGCATTTTTTTCTCAAGCTGGGAGTGAGATTCCCGAAGTGCAATAATATCTTGTTGTTATAACTTCATTTTTCACTTCACTGCCTCCAATTCACAGCTGCTACAATTGCAAATGGATTGAATCCTACGCCATATGATGTTGAAAAAGGCTGAACAGATGGGCCAAAACCTACTATGGGTACGAGGAGATTGCTAGGGAGGAAGAGAATGAGAGAAAATGTAAATAATAGAGCTTACTGTCCCCATCTTTTGGCCAATGACAAAATATAATGGATTGGAAGATACACCCATGAAAACACACGCGGGGATCTGTTGAAGTACCTGTGATGATGACGAGAAATGTTGGAATTGAGAGTTGTGAATCAGAGTCCGTAGGTTGTTGCTTATGTGAGTCAAGACGAGATGGATTCCAAGAGGGAATGTGCATTCCATGGTGACATCAAGGGGGATGAGAATCCCACATACCGGTTGCAGGCAAGGGAGAGGGACTTTGAATGGAGACACGTGAGAAAGCGGAGTCGACTGTCAGATGGAGAGTGTGACTCATGGAGATGACACGGGGCATGTGTCAGGAGAGATATCAACTTCAAGGAGATCATAGTTCAAAGAAGAAGGGGGGAAGGTCACATCACCCCCTAACTCAATTTTTTGATTTGAGAAAAAATGTGTTTCTTCTTTATCCATTAACCTAAGGTAGAAATTGCATGGATGATCCTTCATTTACCTTTAGGATACCTTGATCCATGTGCTTAGCATTCTTGGTTGGACGATTGGCCTCCCTGTTTTGATGTTGTAGATTATTAAAGAATTCCACAAAGCGTAAATTTTGCTCCTCGATTTTAATCCCGTGGTAGATTCTTTGTAGATTAGGGTTAGAGTTGTAGTTGATCTACCTCCTGCCTTTTATAATCAATTCCAAGTCTTCGATGATGATGATACTCATAGCTTTATCTGCTTTTTATCAAAGTCAACACCATATACACAACCAAAACTTTCACTTGATTGTTTGTCTTATGTACCAACCCCCAAGCAAATTTTATGACCCCCGCCCCACACCTGTCGCCCATATATGGAACATTATTTTACTTGACCTTAATCGATTATATTTTAATTGTTATATGCTCATGTAAGTGACCAAATTTATTAGCTATGTGTGTGAGAAGTTATAAGCATGAAAACCTTGTTTAATTTACTGGCATGAAAGATTATATGAGTTAGAAGTATGTGTTGGGTATGAATACTTGCTATTAAGAGAAGCAATGGTGAGGATTAGGTTTATTTAATTGTAGCTTAGAGGATTATATTTGTCCTTAAATATTTTGCAAGTGATTGAATCATGATTATTGCATTGGATAAATCATTATAGTTGAAATATTCATTAGTGTAAGTGGATAAAGGATGATAGAAAACTTGGATGATTTTACAATCTAGTAATAAATTTTCCGACATGATCTTTACATGTTCATTAAGTGTAGTGGTCCTTGGAATGAGTAAAAAAGGTAACATTTTATGATTCTGGAATTCAGGAAACAAGTTAAAATATGGATATGTTTTGGTAGGAATTGTATACAACCCTATTGTGTTAGTTATAATTTGAGACATAAACTTAGATTGATAATTATGTTTGATATTAAGAATTTAACCAAAAGTAGTAATTTTTTATTGGGTTTGTTGATATCAGGTTGTTTGAGGTATATAAAAGTGAGTATTGTTTGAGGTATATAAAAGTGAGTATTGAGGTGTGAATGCTAGAGTGGAATGTGGAATTGACATTGATTAGTTGTTAATGACAACTTGTATTTATTATGCTTATTGACTGGCATAACATGTCAAATGCTTAAGTAATGGGTTTTGCATATGGTTTTGTTTTGAAGTTGTTATTAACTATATGATCATATGAATTTCAAGAAAGGAAACTATAACATACATGTGACTTTTTAAACTTTGTAAGCTTTGTACTTGTTAAATAAAGAATATGAAGAATGTTGCAAGACATGGCAATGAGATGATGACTTAGAAATTGATGCATCTGTTAAGATAATGATAAACATGTGGAATGGAAGTTTATTTTTTTTAATGATTAAGTTTGGTTTCGTTCAATGAAACTAAGGAAGAAGAGAAGATGTATTTTTTTTTTATTCGATGAAAGATATCACGGGAAACCCTCTGAGTACTTCTCCACATTTCGTTGATGGTAAACGGGGTAAACTGTCGACCCTGATTATGGAGCCTCACCCCGAGAGGATCAAGAGAGTTGAACCCGTGACCTCCCCAACTTATCATTAGGGGAGAGATCTCACATCAAGCTCAAGACCACTTGAGCTAACCTTTGGGGCTAGAGAGAATATGCCTACAAAGATTATGCTCCCATTAATAAAGACTTAGATAAAATTGAGCATTGAGTTGAAGTCAAGTGTTGATTAGCTTAATACCAAGTGTGAGATGGTAGTTTTTCCTCAGGTTTGATATTGTATGTATATGAAATAATGTATTATTCATGTTTTAATTGTTTTATCTGGGACATTGCACAACGAATACTAATGTGATTTCATAGAGATTTTTTTATTTTAAATAAAAAGAGGTAATTCCTATTAATGAGTTGTCACTGTAAAAAATTGATACATGTCACTGGCCTGCCACATGTTCCGCCAAACTAGTGGAAACCGAAATAGGTGGCTGCCTATTATGTTTTCGGCCAAAAAAGGGCATCCGCCACTTGCCCTGCCAATTGGAAACCATAGCAGGTGGCAGATGGTAGTGCTGATAGAAATGTCTCTGTAAACTAAGCATACTAATAAACTATGAAAATTAAAACTAGGCAAGAAATGAACAGAGTACCATACCAGGATGACAAGAAAAAAATCTCCATCACCAGGTCAGTGATGCTCAAAGAACTTTGCAAATTTATCCATCCAGAGTGCCACTGTGAAGGATGCCATCGCTAGGCCGGAGCTTGAAGGGCTGTGCACAGGTCGGGCACCTCTGCTTGGCTGGTGCGTTCGAAAAATCATCGAACAACATGTTAATGCGACTGCTGATGAGGGTGTCTCGATGGAGTTGGCTCGCCATATAACCTCAGATGTCAAAAATAAGCTCCAGTTGTTCTGGTCTGAAGAGGTTGGGTGGAGTCTGGTCGCATTCCTCAACCGTGTTCAGCGATGGAGGCACCACGATGGGGAACTCCTCTTGAATAATGCAAGTGGTGCCCTCCATGGTCGTCATTGTTCCTGTAACAACCCCACTAGTGCTGGGGCGAATGTGTGTATCCAGGACCATGTGGAGGAATTCCTCCTGAACAATGAAAGTGGCGCCATCCATGGTTGCCTCTGTACTTGTAACGACCACACTAGTGATAGGGCACAAGTAGTCATCCGGGACCGTGTAGAGGAGGGATTTTGGTGGAACCTGAATTGGTTCCTCTGAGAATTACTTCTCCACGAAGGCCATTGGAGGAGTATGTGGCAGTGCAATTAGATGAGTTTGGGAAATTGACAGAGCTCTCTCTAAATTATGCAGGCGTCTCTACCTGGTTCCATGACTGTACCAGGCCGGACCTCGCTTGGGCTTTCCTCTCTTTCTCTCGACATGGTGGAGCATGAGGGGCGAAGAACGAACTGGACCAAAACCAAGAGAACCAACTGTGCCAAAACCAAATTCCCCGACAGTGCGAGGTGGCAGAGCATTGAGGCGAAGTGTTGAATGCCATGGCCAAGATGGATAGTTAAGCGAGGGGCGGACATGACCGCTATGCTACCACCCGTACTGTAACATCCCCAGCCACCCACAGGCCGGGAAATTCCACCGCTCAGACGCTCTACTTAGCTCTGAGACCATTCTGTAACGTCCCCGACCATCTCTTGCCGGGCCATGCTACGCCAGAGAAAACATACGTTCTTTGTGTGGGACATACTGTAACATACTCAAGATCTAAACTGAGCTATGTCACATAAATTTTTATCTGCATGTGATTTAAACATATCCACACACAGAACTCTTGCATAAGCATTATATATAAAATGTAGGCATACAAATATATCTATAAATACACAGATTCACACTGAAATCACTGTAAACATACACATGTAGCATATATAAGAAGTACCCACAAATATACAGACATTCATAACCATGAATAAGATAAACCCATAAACTGAACACCTAAATATTAATGCAGCATGTAATTTTATCACCCAAATGGTACTTATCTTGGTAATAATGTCACCAACTACGTGCAGATCGTGCACGAACCTCCCAACCTTAGACCACACTGTTCATCACTCTCAACAGTGAATCACTCCTGAGATGGGACTAAACTCCACCCGGGAAAAGGGATTCCTAACCAGGCTAAAGGCTCATGGACAACAGGAAAGACTCCGTCCCAGGTTCTCACTCAACTAACAACCTACAGTCCCTCATTCCCCACATGCTTGTCCCACCCAAGGAATTGTGCCCCTTCTTTGCTGAAAAATCCCTCGGCTTCCCCACTTCCCTTCCAGGGCTTCAACAACAGGCCGAATAGGAAGTATCAGAGCCCTGTAGCTGCAGTTCAACACCTTCAGGAAGTCAATTCCCAACAATTTTCTCACCGAGAGAATTGCTCATGGGCCTGACAACTCGCCTCCTCAATATCCCACGAGCCTGACAACCTGCTTCTTTAGTATCCCACGGGCCTGACAACCCGCTTCTTCTATCCAGCGTCCCATCTAACCCACTACACCAACCTCTGTGGCAATGGAGACAAGCTCCGTATAGTGACATAAAGTATGGAGGATAACTGACTGCGTGAGTGAAAAATGGTCATGGAATTATGGCTGAATGAGGGAAGGAATCATGGAAAAGATGATCGTAAGAATGATGGGGAAGTTTGAAAATGAGTTAAGTCCCAACAATATGTATGCATGTTTCCAACTTGACACTTGTCATGTTGGGAGCTACTTCGGCCCACTTGTCCACAACTTTGGAACTTAGGATAAAATAATTATCCATACTTTATGATTTAATAAATATTAATATAATATTCCTTTTTGGCTAAAGCTTCCTAGCTTAGCCCCTTTCCTTAACTTAGCCCCTCCCTCTCGCTAACTAGTGGAGTTTAGTCCCCCATCTCTTTTATTGTGGTCGGTCTGCGTGCATCAATGTATTTTATATTAAATATGAGACATGTACAAAAACAGACGCACTGGCCTTTAACATCTAGGCTCTCCAACCTAATCAAAACATAAGCATCCTAGCTTATAATAACTAGCTCTTGAGCCTATAACACATATCATATACACAAAGGCTCCCTAGACTCAACATCGCGCACACTTAAGATGCTGCACGTGGTATCCTAGAATGCGCACACATCCTCATTTTACTGTGCAATACCTGCGCGCATTATGCCATGAAAGGTGCATCCAAAATTATATCAAAGCAACTCACTAGCTTAAGTACATTTGTATTTACATTTACAATTGAGTTCGGCCTTAGGGATATTACAATCCCCTCCCCTTATTTATGCACTGTCCTCAGTGCATCATGTACCCATGTACAATTAAATTTCAAAAATCCTCAAAAAGATGCTGGTATTCTGCCTGCATTGCATCCTCATGCTCCCAAGTAGCATCCTTAGGACCGTACTAGGTCCATTGGACCTTTACAAGCCCTATGGATCGATTCCGAAGCTGTTTGATTTTTCGTTCTAGAATGTGCATTGGATGCACTTGAAAAGCGCCTTCTTGCTCCACCTGAATCACATTCCAATCAATAACATGATTAACATCAGGTATATATTTCTTTAGCAACGATACATGGAATACATTATGAACAGACATAGATGCAGGCAATGCAATCATATAAGCTATTGGACCAATCCTCTCTAGGATTTCAAATGGTCCACAATAGCGAGCTACCAATTTTGAACAATTTCCCAACTTCAGGGAGCTTCTGTTGGCTTTCACTTTCAAGAATACATGGTCACCCACTTTAAATTCCCTATGAGTTCTGCCCTTATCAGCATAGTTTTTCTGCCTGTCTTGGTCAACCTTTAAATTTTGTTTTATTTTCAACATTTCGTTTTCCATTTCCCTGAGCAATTCTGGCCCAACCACTGCTCTATCTGCTGGGTTATCCCAACTTACCGGTGTGTTGCACTTTCTGCCATAAAGTGCCTCAAAGAGGCTCATCTTTAGAGATGCTTGGTACCCATTGTTATAAGCAAACTCTACCAAGTGTAGGTAGTCTTCCCATTTTGATGGTTTATCCATCACATACATCCTTAACATATCCTCAGTCACTTGATTCACCCTCTCTGTTTGTCCATCAGTTTCTGGATGATAAGCTATACTAAAATTCAAATTTGTTCCCAATCCATTAAATAATCCCTTCCAAAATTTTGAGGTAAATTTTGGATCTCTTTCAGACACAATTGTCTTGGGTATGCCATGTAATCTAGCAATTTCCCTCATATAAACATCAACAATGTTTGCTGCCTTGTGAGTGAGCTTAACTAGAATAAAATGGGCAACTTTAGTAAGCTTATCCACCACTACCATGATAGAATCATGTTGCTTGTTTGTTCTGGGCAGTTTGGTAATGAAATCCATGGTTACAAATTCCCATTTCCACTCAGGAATGGGTAATGGCTGTAGCAAACCAACTGGGTGTCTATGCTCAGCCTTTATCTTTTGACATTCCAAACATCCGACAATAAAATCAACAACCTCTTTCTTCATGCCTGGCCAATAATATTGGCTCTTGACAGCTGCAATAGTTTTCTAATATCCTGGGTGCCCAACATAAGGGACATTATGCATTTCTCTCAATATCAGATTTTTCATCTCCGAGGAATTTGGTACATAAATTCTTCCCCTGTACATGAGAATTTCATCCTTATCTAACTTGTATTCTTCAATTTTCTGCTACAAATTACCTTGGTGTAGTTTTGCCACTAAATCCTTGTATTGTAAATCTGATTTGGCAGTCTCTATAATTTTGTGTTTCAAATCTGATTGATACATGCTAATGGCTGTAGCATGCATTTCATGCACTCTTCTACTGAGTGCATCAACCACTTTGTTCTCTTTCCCTTTGATATGCTTTATATCAAAGTCATATTCGCTTATAAATTCTAACCCTCTGCTTTACCTAGCATTTAAAGTTGGCTGATCAAATAAATATTTCAGACCATTGTGGTATGTCCTCATCTCAAACCTTTTCCCCATGAGATAATGTCTCCATTTCCTCAAGGCATGTACTATGGCTGCTAACTCCAAATCATGAGTGGCATAGTTTCTTTCATGCTCCTTCAACTCCCTTGATTCATAACATATAACAAACCCATTTTGACTGAGGACTCCACCAAGTCTCTCTTTACGTGCATCTATGCATACAATGAAGTCTTCATTTGGGTCTGCTATCCTTAATATTAGACCACTTGTTAATAATTGTTTCAAGTGTTGGGAATTCTTTTCACAATCCAATGTCCACTGAAACTTCACACCCTTTCTTTGCAAGGAAATGATTGGGTGTGCAATCTTTGAAAACCCTTCTATGAATCTCCTATAGTATCCTGCAAGGCCCATGAATGATCTCACCTCTGTCACATTCTTTGGCACTGCCCATTCTCTAATGGCTTCTATCTTCTCAGGATCCACTGCTATCCCATCCTTTGAAATGATATGACCCAAATAGTGAATTTGCTTATGATAAAATGAGCACTTGCTCAATTTGGCATACAATTGATGCTCCCTTAATACTTGCAAAACAATCCTCAAATGATGTTTATGCTCTTCCTCTGACTTGGAATATATGAGAATGTCATCCAAAAAGACAATGACAAACTTGTCTAAATATTCTTGGAAAACACCATTCATTAAGCACTTGAAAACAACTGGTGCATTTGACAACCCAAATGGAACCATTGTGAACTCATAATGACCATACCTTGTCCTGAAAGCGGTCTTGCTGATGTCTTCCTCTTTAATTCTTGCATGATGGTATCCTGACCTGAGATCTATCTTTTAAAAGACCTTTGCATCCTTCAATTGATAAAAAAGATCATCAATCCTTGGCAGAGGATAATTGTTCTTAACAATCACTTTATTCAGCTGTCTGAAATCAATGCACAATATTAATGTTCCATCTTTCTTCTTCACAAACAAGACCGGGGCACCCCAAGGTGACACACTTGGGCGTATATACCCCTTCTTCAGAAGCTCTTCAAGTTGCATTTGCAACTCCTTCATCTCTATTGTACTCATTATGTAAGGAGTCTTTAACACTGGAGCGGCTCCAGGCTTTAGATTTATAGAGAAATCAATGTCCCTCCTTGGGGGTAGTCCTGGTACCTCCTTGAACACATCTTCAAAATCTTCCAGGACTGCATAATCTTCCATATTTGGCAC
Organism: Picea engelmannii; assembly: GCA_009831015.1. NCBI lineage: Eukaryota > Viridiplantae > Streptophyta > Pinopsida > Pinales > Pinaceae > Picea > Picea engelmannii. The sequence goes on along the minus strand of ML791702.1, from coordinate 486,969 downwards.
CTTATTTCTAGGTGTCTCTTCCATATTTGCTGCAAATATTTGACACCCTTTTCTGTAACATTTCTTCAGTTTCAACGCTGAAATTTCTCTGATGGTTACTGCCTTGGGAATTCCCTGCACTTTCCTTAGTTTCCCTTCCTCATCCAAGCAAGTAAATGCTTTGTTATGACAATCTATGAGGGCATGATGTTGGTCCAACCAATCCATCCCAATTAGACAGTCATAGGAACCTAAAGGCAAGATGTTTAAATCTGCCCGGGTGCTCATTCCATTCATGTCCATAAGACATGACTTAACCATCGAATTAACTTTTCTTTTGGCTCCTGTAGCCAACTGCACCAACCAAGATTTCCCATGCTTTCTTCTTGGAAAATGAAAACTTTCCACCATCTTAGGATCTATATAACTAGGAATAGCTCATGAATCAATTAAAATAGCAATGGTTTGGTTGTTGATCATACCTTCCACTTCAATCATATGTGATTGATACTCTACTTGCTTGTTGTCCAGGGCTGCATAGATCCTGGGTACCTTTCTGCCCATGTCCTTCACTGTTTCATCTTGATGTACATTGTGAACAGTCCTCCCTTTATCACTTCTGTGAGGACAATCTCTGAACATGTGATCCCCTTTACAACCCCAACATTGAATAGGTGGTTGCCTTGGCCTTTGACTCTCTGTGTCAATCGTTCTGTGTTCTTTAGGAGTTTGTTGTCCCTGCGGATTATTTCTAAAGAATGGTGGCTTAGACCCCTTCTTCCTTTGATCCACCTTGAATTTCTTTTTGTCTTCCCAAGCTTTTTGGAAAGTTGGCCTTGATTTCAGTTGATCATATAGGCACTTAGCTCTCCTTATGGTCTCCTCCAATGTCTTTGGATCATCATACTATATTTTGTCATTGATGAATGATGGCAATCCACTCAAATACCTTTGAATCTTAACTGTCTCATCCTTGATGAAAGATACATACTTCAGCAGTTCTAAAAACCGTCTTTCATATTCATCTATTGTCATACTTCCTAGCTTGAATTCGAAGAACTCTTTCATTTTCTTGTCATAGTAGCTCTTAGTCAAGTATTTCTTCTCGAAATACTTCTTGAATTCCCTCCAAGTAACACTTTTCTCTTTGATGTGCTGCACCTGCACACACTGATCCCACCACATGGATGCTTTTCCTTTGAGTTGATAGATGGCAATTCTACCTTCTACATGAGAAGAATAATTATGCAATTGGAAATACTTTCTCATGCCCAACAACAATGTTTCTGCATCTTCATCCTTCTTGTGCTCATCATCAAATGTAGGAGGTTTGGTTTTGTTCATATCTCCTCGTAGCTCATCCACCCCATACCTCTTGTGCTTTCTGACAGGGGATGGACTTGAGATGCTATCTGATCTCTTATTGGAATTCCTCAGGGAGTGGTGATGATGCCTGCTAACACTTCTTGTTTTTCTTTTCTGATCATGAGGCTTGTGATTTCCCAATTTGCTTGAGCCACTCTCCTTATCCAATTTCTTTTTTATTCTATTCAAGCTTTGCAATAACTTCATGTTGAAGTCATCCTACTACTCCTTGGTGTTGTAGGAAAATCTCCCTGCGGACAGGTAGATCGCCTCTAGAGCTTGACCTTAACTCTAGACAGAAAAATGCTTAACGTGGACACTGACTTCCTTTCAAGTCTATCTAAACTAATACATGAGAAGGAAGGATAACAAAAGTACCTCTTTATCGACGTTTGTCCCTGCACGCTCCGAGTTGCGCTCCAATCCTTTGCTCCTCGTTGAGTTCTGCAGACAAACAAGATACGACTACTTCCTACTCTATTGATATTAGCTTGAAAACAGATCTATCAATAAATGATAAGTTCATGTAACATCAGACACAAACTAGAAAGAAACAGGCCAAGCGTGTCATATTAATGAGAATAACGACAGCAATACTTACAATCATAGATGCGAATGCGACAGCTTCATCAAGTCCCCTTCGTCTAACCCTTGCCTGAAAGATCCACAACCTGGATAACAACAACTTCACTAATCACTCTCCTTGGGCTGACTGTAAGTTTCCTCCGAGATCATAAGTTTCATATATTCAATTCTTCCCCCTTTCCACCGTCATAGAGCTTGTTTATATAGGTTAATAGGAGCTTAACCTCCTGAGTTAACTTTAGAACAAGTTGGGAACCTTCTCCTTAGATCAGGGATCTGTTGATGAAACCAAGAATTCGAGCACAACTGCCTCCTAATCTCGAAAGATCCTCCCCTTATTCTCCTCAACGGACCAACAACTGACCCAGATTAGGGAGCGCTCCCTTAGAAGGGGTATCAGAGCATTGTAGCGCTCCTTTGTAAGCCTTGGGGAAGCGCCAACGCTCTCAAGATGAGCAACGCTCCTCCAAAAGGGGATGGGAAGCGTTATAACGCTCCCTGAAGCATTATAGGGGAGCGCCAGCGCTTCTGGAGCTGAAGTAGGGGAGCGCTCCCCCTCCAAACCTTTGTTTCAGGATTTCTTTCAGGTGTCAAGAGTTATTTGACTCCAGTAAACCAGTTCTCCTCCTTCAAATCAGTCATGTGAGATGTTATAAATGCCTCCTTAGTGTCGTTATCATAGCATTATGTCTGAACATCGTTTGCGACACTAGTGATCAACTTGCGACACTTGCGAAAGTTGTAGCGGAGATGCGACACTTACGACGATTGATAGGGACAATGCGACACTTATCCAGTTGAGCAATTTTAATGTGTAACAGAATGCCCCCCAAAGTATGAAGTCGGAAGATGCGAACTGACGACTGAAATACTTTGTAGATGTTCAAGCAAGGGTATAGACTCGGGGAACCTGACGGAAGCTGCACACAAACATCCAAAAAATATCATGACATATTTCAAGACCCAAGGCAGGCATACCTATGCTTGGATGATCAAGATTTGAGTTATGGCCGCCATAAGATACACTGCGGATCCATAATTGTATTGATAAAAGGATATAGCCATCGAAGATACAATGTGGATCTATACTTTGATGACTCAGACTGATCGTAGCCACGAAAAATACACAGTGGATCTACGAGATGACAAGACATAGCCACGACCAATACAAAGTGGATCTATGTAACAGTGTATGTGTTCTTTGTCCAAAAACTCCTTCGCAACCTGGGTGAAACATATATCAAAGTGAATTACTCAACCCAGGGTCTTCTTACCAATCCCCGTGCGATACGATTCTAACCATGTGAATAGATGTCTTGGTGTCGAACATGG
>ML791702.1:435643-471913 GCA_009831015.1 Picea engelmannii | reverse complement strand
AAGGAGCCCGAGTGAGTTTGACCAATGTCTGCTCCAGGTACAGTGAGACTTCCCGTCACCGTCACCTTGTGTAAGACCCTAAAGATTATGGCCACTAAGGTTACCAATTCGCAGTCAGCCCCTGGGCAGGAACAATCGACAGTTCGATCCGAACGTACGGGCAGGGTATAGAGCCCGAAACCAACTAAGAGGCTTCCACGCAGTAATTGTGGATTTACCTCAAAGTGATCCCCATAATACGATCCGACCACCACAATCAGTTAAACCACGGAGGGTTAGTCCCCGTAGCTTACCCGAATGCAACCTCGTGCGTAACCCCTGAGTGAGAGGGGGATCCCAGGAAGACTTATACGATAACTAGATTTACTCTCCCTAACTCAGGATGCTACTGTTTGTTTTGAAAACTTTGGAGAGTTATGCTCACAACCCTAATCCAAAGTACTACACCTATTCTACTGTTGGTGGAGGATCCTAGCAAAGAAAAAGTCTAGATAATTTTTTAATTAGCGTTGATTTTTATGGCTGTTCTTTACGCAAAAGGGGTGTATGGAAGTGAAACCAATGGAATTATGACTAAGACCCAAAGAATGCATCGAATATGATATGCAGTCATTTCTTTTCAATGAACGTCTATCTAAGGGAGAGAGAGAGTTCTTTCACTAACAAGCACAACTACGGAATGCCCTCAAACGATTCTTTTTCTCAATCAAATCCTGATGTAATGCAAAAACTTTCAAATGCCTTCTAATATTCACAATCAATCATGAAGATATATTTTATTGTTTGCGTGTGAATGATGATCGATACAACACAATGCTTGTCTTTACTAATTATCTTCTTGGTATAAATGAAAACCAAACTAGCACAAGCAAAAGTCACACAAACAATACACCCTTTCGTAGCAATCAAAACGAAAAAGCGAAAGGAAAAGAAACAATCAAAGAGAAAAACAAACTTTAACACCCAAAAGCAAAAGCTTGAAGAACAATGACCTTGACTGAAATCAAGACAAAGAGGTCTGTAGGCCTTTGATGACTTTCACCAGGGTTTTTACTCAACTGATGAGGAGATAAAAACAATGCATAGGTTTCGAACTTCACTCAACAGGAAAGACTCAATGAAAATAGTGAAGAAGGCTACAAGATCCAATTAACAATGTGTTTATTCTTCAAAGAGGACAGATGTCAAGGCTGAAAGGGAAGAGAAGTTGACTCACTAGATCACTTAGCAAAAGAGACACAGAGGCAAACCCTGAAGAAGGCAGTTCTGGAGGGTTTTTTGGCCAAAAAGAGGCTGGCGCTCTGTTGCCAAAGGAAAGGAGAGTTATAACACTCTGTGGAAAGGTATGGGGGAGCGCTGGTGCTCTGTTAACACTAGGACAGGGGCGCCAGTGTCTAAAAACCCCAGAAATGTCAAAAAATTCAAAAAATTGGGATTCAAACTCGATAACTATGCTGAGTATGATGAGATAAGGAGCCAATCAGCTCAAGAAACTAATCAAAGGAGGAGTAAACCAGATCTAAAACAATCAAGGGATAGAACAAGGTCAATGAGGAGAAAAATCCAAACAAGAGGTTTCGATTTGAGGCTATCTCCCCAGTGGAGTCGCCAGTTTATGTTGTAGGAAAATCTCCCTGCGGACAGGTAGATCGCCTCTAGAGCTTGACCTTAACTCTAGACAGAAAATTGCTTAACGTGGACACTGACTTCCTTTCAAGTCTATCTAAACTAATACATGAGAAGGAAGGATAACATAAGTACCTCTTTATCGACGTTTGTCCCTGCACGCTCCGACTTGCGCTCCAATCCTTTGCTCCTCGTTGAGTTCTGCAGACAAACAAGATACGACTACTTCCTACTCTATTGATATTATCTTGAAAACAGATCTATCAATAAATGATAAGTTCATGTAACATCAGACACAAACTAGAAAGAAACAGGCCAAGCGTGTCATATTAATGAGAATAACGACAGCAGTACTTACAATCGTAGATGCGAATGCGATAGCTTCGTCAAGTCCCCTTCGTCTAACCCTTACCTGAAAGATCCAAAACCTGGATAACAACAGCTTCACTGATCACTCTCCTTGGGCTGACTGTAAGTTTCCTCCGAGATCATAAGTTTCATATATTCAATTCTTCCCCCTTTCCACCATCATAGAGCCTGTTTATATAGGTTAATAGGAGCTTAACCTCCTGAGTTATATTTAGAGCAAGTTGGGAACCTTCTCCTTAGATCAGGGATCTGTTGATGAAACCAAGAATTCGAGCACAACTGCCTCCTAATCTTGAAAGATCCTCCCCTTATTCTCCTCAACGGACCAACAACTGACCCAGATTAGGGAGCGCTCCCTCAGAAGGGGTATCAGAGCGTTGTAGCGCTCCTTTATAAGCCTTGGGGAAGCGCCAACGCTCTCAAGATGAGAAGCGCTCCTCCAAAAGGGGCTGGGAAGCGTTATAACGCTCCCTGAAGCATTATAGGGGAGCGCCAGCGCTTCTGGAGCTGAAGTAGGGGAGCGCTCCCCCTCCAAACCTTTGTTTCAGGATTTCTTTCAGGTGTCAAGAGTTATTTGACTCCAGTAAACCAGTTCTCCTCCTTCAAATCAGTCATGTGAGATGTTATAAATGCCTCCTTAGTGTCGTTATCATAGCATTATGTCTGAACATCATTTGCGACACTAGTGATCAACTTGCGACACTTGCGAAAGTTGTAGCGGAGATGCGACACTTACGACGATTGATAGGGACAATGCGACACTTATCCAGCTGAGCGATTTTGACGTGTAACACTTGGATCTCATAAGCCTTCCATTATCAGCCTTATGGCTTTAGACATCCTTCTGCAAATTTTTAATGGTCTCTACCATATTCATGTTTTCATTCCTTTCTTCTCCATGTCCATTGGAGTTTGTTCCTTCAATGCTCAAATGGATATTGATCCCTCTGACTTCATCTTCCTCGCTGTAATTCTCTTGTGCCTCTTCCATTACTCTGGACTCTAAACGGGTCTCGATCTAGTTGTTGTTAACTCTGCAAAATGTGCATCCAACAAAACTTGTCAGGCTAACTGTTTCAACAATTTCATGAGAATATGAACCATTATGGTTCAATAATATATATTAGAATGCTTTCTTCTGATTTCCTGGAAATTTGAATGCCTTGGATCAATTTTCCGAGTGGAAAATTATAGTCCATTGTCCAAGATCTTTCCAACGCCTCCTCACATGCTCAATTCCGAGTCTTGAGTAGAAGTTATGGTTCCATTGAGCTAGTTGGGTCTTTTAATTTACCCTTCACTGTTTCTGCTGTATTCTTAACATAAAAGCACCGTTTGACAAATAGTTTACACCATCAGAAAGATCTATCCGAGCTCTTTTATTTGAGTTACAGAGACAAAGTGTGCCTTGGCACACTCTGTTCTCGTGGTTTTTGAGTTGCTAAAAAAAATGCTCTTAAGGCACTCAAAAACGTGCTACAAAAAGATGACGTTCAAATGATATAAAACATCGCAGAAATTCATTGGTTTTTTGTTGTTGTTCACCCTTCAAGCAACTTCACGCACACAAAATTTCTACCTGTAACTCATATTTACCATGTGCAACAACCACACAAGGTAAATCATGCTTCGCGCACTTAAAAACCACTATGCATCACTTCGTTGTCGCACTAATAACTGCGCACTACCTTTGTGTCACGCGCCAATAACTTGCGCGCACTACTTTTATGTCGCGCACCAATATCCACCGCGCACAAATATTCTGTGTGCATTTCACTCGACGTTCCACACCATGCTAGAGTTTAGTATGTCTCCTCCGTGCATTAAAACTCTGCGCGCACCACTAACTAAGCTGTCACATGTCAACATTTACCCACATTGCGCACACAACTACCAAACTCCACTATGTATTGCCAATACTGCGCACACCACACGCGCCATTATTATGTGTGTGCACACCGCGCAATACTAATTTTAACGTGCACATCCACACACAATATTCTTCCGCGCGACGCCACAATTTACCACGCGTACCTACACGCCAACATTTTCCGCGTGTTGCCAAAATTTACCATGGACACTCCGTGACTTGAAATTTGTCCACTTCGAAATTAATCTTCTGTGAATATTCACTTCAACTGAACCTTTCGGGCCCATCCAGGCTCAATGTTGGAACCGAGGCTTTGATACCAATTTGTAACATCCCCAGCCACCCACAGGCCGGAAAATGCCACCACTCAAACACTCTACTTAGCTCTGAGACCGTTCTGTAACGTCCCCGACCATCTCTTGCTGGGCCATGCTATGCCAGGGAAAACATACGTTCTCTGTGCCAGACATATTGTAACATACTCAACATCCAAACTGAGCTATGTCACATAAATTTCTATCTTCATGTGATTTAAACATATCCACACACAGAACTCTTCCAGAAGCATTATATATAAAACATAGGCATACAAATATATCTATAAATACACAGATTCACACTGAAATCACTGTGAACATACACATGAAGCATATACAAAAAATACCCACAAATATACAGACAGTCATAACCATGCATAAGATAAACCCATAAATTGAACATGTAAATAATAATGCAACATGTAATTTTATCACCCAAATGACCCTTATCTTGGTAATAATGTCACCAACTGCGTGCAGACCGTCCACGAATCTCCCAACCTTAGACCACACTGTTCATCACTCTCAACTGTGAGTCACCCCCAAGCTAGGACTAAACTCCACCCGGGCAGAGGGATTCCTAACCAGGCTAAAGACTCATGGACAACAGGAAAGACTCTGTCCCAGGTTCTGGTACAGACGCCTCCTACGTCCGCTCACAGGATCATTCAATCACTTCATGAGCCGAAGCAACTCATTTGATTCCCTGCTGGAATCCTTGCTGGAACCCGATCCACAGGTCCTTCTTTCCCTGTCACGGCCTCTGCACGCGCCTATGACTTTTCCCCGATTCTTAATTTCAGGTTTTGGGGTTTCTTATTCCCGATGTTGAGAGTTCTCTGTCCTCACGAACTCCCGAACTCCGATTTACCGATGCGCCCTCTTTTGGCCTTAGCCCCTCCTGGCTATGCCTTGGTCCATGTGACCAGTTCCCATAAGACCGCAGTCTTATCTCCTTCAGGGGTTTGGGTTTCGAAATCCTGATGTGCTCCAATTCCCGTTATCCCTCCAGGCTAAGCTCGTGGTGCACGCGACCTCCCCTATATGATCGCAGTCATACCTTTTATCGGGGTTCGGGGTTTCGAGTGACGAAATGTATTAAATCTCTTGCCCATGGAATCCTCGATATTCCGACTCGCGATTTCCTGATTGACGACTTTTCCTTTCGGGAAATTTCCCGACGATCACGATTGTCGCCACACGTCCCCTCAAGATGGGCAGTCCTGATCGCCTCTCACGATTTCGAGACTTGAAGTGTCCCGACTTCCTCGACCTCGAGAACTCCAATATCCCGGATGCCGATTCTCCGCTATGCTGACAGCTGGCCCCACAAATGGAACTTCCCTCCTTTCGGGGTTTCGAACTTCGCGATTCTGAAATGTATGGACGCCTTGTCCACGAAATCCTCGATATGTTGATCCTCGACTTTCTTCGAATCTCTGACACGCGTCCCAATTGATGGATGGCCTCGATCGCTTACGCGGTTTCCAACATGGATTTCCCTGATCTCTTGCTTACGGAACCCCCGATTTGCCGAGTCCCGAAACTCCGATGGGGTCTCCCCTTTCGGGACTTTTCTCGAGAATTTGGATCTCCGCCACGTGTCCCAAACAGATGGACGACCCTGATCCAATCTCGCAATTTCGGAGTTTTTGATGCTGAAATGCTTCGTCTTCTTGTCCCTTCAATCTCTGAATGCCGATAGGCTCACAACTTCTGTCACCTATCCCGACAGATGGACGGCTCAGATTTGTATCGGGGTTTTCACTATGAAATTACCCGATCTCCTGTCCACGAGAATCCCGATATCCTGATTCCCGATGCCTCAATATCCTGATATGTGTCGGGACTCTTGCTCTGCTTGAGAAGGTTAAACCCCGTGCATCTTCCGGTCAATCCATCGACTGACGGGTATCTATGGGAACATCTGACGATCCCCAATCTCCTGGGCTTGCACCTTGGAAACCCGGTCGTAACCTCCTCACTCCTTCGCCAGATTTGAGGCTGACGGGATTTTCTCTCTAGATCTGACGGTGCAGATCGTTTCTTCCTGTGCACTCACTCTGATGATATCTGGACGTGGAATCTTCAGTGGTCTAGATTTCTTCTCTCCAGTCGATCCGATGGTTGCTGTGCTCTCCCTCCTGAGCTCGCACATTGTCTTCCGAGACTTAGAAGAATTTCAATCTTCCAGAGGCTTCAACCTTGGCCTTCCTTCTCCTCTGAGAACTCCTCACTCTTGGAGCTTCGTCACGCATATAAAAACGCTGACCCTCCTGAGCTCTCCTTTCCTTCAAACCCTCGAAGGATTCTTCAACTCCTGCGCCTTTGCAGTGTAGTCACATGCACACAAAGGTGCTATTCGTCTTGAGCTTTCCTGTAGCTTCGACCTCCAAGGAAGCTCAATTCTTTTTCCTTCTCCCCCTCAGATGGAGAACTTGGATTCCCTCCTGGCTATCTCTCTGCGCAAGCAACCTCTTGTTGAGTCTGGAGGGTGTTCAACAACCCTGTGAAGATCCCCCAGTGGATTCTTCCTCTAATTTCCAGAACTCAAAGAGTTCTCTTCTCCTGTGCCTGTCTGCACAATGCCTCAATGCCAACCTGGCAGAGTGTTTTCTCCCAGAACGTCCAACAGTTTTTTCCTCTGTGCACTTATGCACCCGCTCAATACCCACCTGGCAGAGCTCTCAGAATCCTCAGTGATTCTGGTTCTCCTTGAACTCATAGCAAAGTTCTTCTCAATGCACCACTGTGCATATGCTCAATGCCCACTTGGCAGAGCTCCACAAAACTCCTCAGAGATTCTGTCTGCAACTGTGTTTTCTCCCACAGCCTTGCCTCCAAGGTATTCAACAACCTTGAGGTCTTTCTTGAGTTGTTGATTTCATCTATTGTGCCCGCAGCACGTCTTCGTCTGAACCCGCAGTGTTCAGAAATGCACCTCTGTGCACGGCTATCAGAACCTGCTGCGTTCTGTCACACCCTCCTAGTGTGAAGCCTCAAAGACTTCTATCCCTGAAAATCAAACACACTCCTGCAAATGCAAACCTACATCATACATCTACAACATATATTCATATCATATAAAGAACACTCACAGACATTCATTCAACACAGAATCCATGCAGGAAAAACTGCTTCTGTTTATATTAAAATGGCAAATGCCTGTTTTTACAAGGGTGTTCTCGAGCTCTCTTTGGCTCTTCTCTTACAACCACTACCACTTCTACGAAATGAGATACATAATATCTTTTACCCGAGGGGGATCTTCGAGCACTTCCCTCCAACCTACCTACCCTATTCAATTACATTGAATGGGTTGTCTAGTCCAGCATCTGGATCTAGATCTCAGCCTTACAAACATTAAAGGCCTATCTTATCTACAGCCTACGCAAAGGCATGACTTCACAACTCACCAGCTTAAACATTTAATTACATTGAATTCAGATTTTAAATGAGGCTGCGCCTCTCTTCACCACGCGATTTGAATTCGCTAATGTGGCTGGCTGACATGGAGAGATGCTCCTGCATCAGGTTCTCACTCAACTAACAACCTACATTCCCTCACTCCCCACATGCCTATCCCACCCAAGGAAGTGTGCCCCTTCTCTGCTCAACAGTCCCTTGACTACCCCACTTCCCTTCCAAGGCTTCAGCAACAGGTCGGACAGGAAGTCTCAGAGCCCTGTAGCTGCAGTTCAACACCTTCAGGAAGTCAATTCTCAACAATTCTCTCACCCAGAGAATTTCTCACGGGCCTGACAACCCGCCTCTTCAATATCCCACGGGCATGACAACCCACTTCTTCAGTAACCCACGGGCATGAAAACCCACTTCTTCAGTCCAGCTTCCCAACTAACTCGCTACACCAACCTCTGTGGCCATGGATACAAGCTCTGTATAGTGACAGAAAGTATGGAGGATAACTGACTATGTGAGTGAAAAATGGTCATGGAATCATGGCTGAATGAGGGAAGGAATCATGGAAAAGATGATCGTAAGAATGATGGGGAAGTCTGAAAATGAGTTAAGTCCCAACAATATGTATGCATGTTTCCAACTTGACACTTGTCATGTTGGGAGCTACTTCGGCCCACTTGTCCACAACTTTGGAACTTAGGATAAAATAATTATCCATACTTTATGATTTAAGAAATATTAATATAATATTCCTTTTTGTCTCAAGCTTCTTAGCTTAGCCCCTTTCATTAACTTAGCCCCTCCCTCTCCCTAACTAGTGGAGTTTAGTCCCCCATCTCTTTTATCGTGGTCGGTCTGCGCGCAACGATGTATTTTATATTAAATATGAGACATGTACAAAAACAGGCGCACTGGCCTTTAACATCTAGGATCTCCGGCCTAATCAAAACATAAGCATCCTAGCTTATAATAACTCGCTCTCTAGCCTATAAAACATATCATATACACAAAGGCTCCCTGGCCTCAACATCGTGCACACTTAAGATGCTGCACACGGTATCCTGGAATGCGCACACATCCTCATTTTACTGCGCAGTACCTGCACGCATTATGCCATGAAAGGTGCATCCAAAATTATATCAAAACATCTCACCAACTTAGGTACATTTGTATTTACCTTTACAATTGGTTTCGGCCTTAGGGATATTACACGTACTCAACATCCCCCTCCCGCCATTAATCATCAAGGCCTCCATTAATCTGATGCGAGGGAGTTGTCCTCCCTTCCTCTGCAAGCTTTTATGGTCGCCCTCCATCCAAGAATGGGGTGTGGGATGGCGACCGACCATATTTATGGGAGAGTTGTGTGGCCTCGCTTGGGCTACGTGGCACCCCATCCGGGGATTTCATAGAGATGTTTAAACTCATGAAGATATTGAAATATTGTATTGGTACGAAGAAAAACTCAAATTCTTATCATATTTATATATGGTTGAACCTTATTTGCAATCATATCTACTTAGTAGAAGTTTTCTCGTGGTTGCAATAAAAATCCAAAGTAAAGTTGTTTTCAAATAGGGGAAGTATGTAATGCCTCATTTTGACTAGACCTATTATTGTTTTTTTTAACGATGTTCCATAAGCTTGGGAGACCCAGTGTTAGATGAATGCAACTTTATGTGTCTTATGTTTTAAAACTTTATAATAATATGATATGATTAACTACCACCATATGATGTGTTGATTGTATATCACCTATAAAATATTTGAGATTCAATCGGATGTCATTGGCGGTTATGACATTGCTTATTGATATGTGTTTTTATGTGATGATGATTAAATAACAAAACCTTATGAAGTATGTTGACTCGTGAGATTGATTGATAATTACATGACATGCATGGTTGGCTTGTTATATGTTGTAATATCACCGATTATCTGTTGAGTGTGATAGATAGGACCTACCAACACATGGACTCTAAGAGTAAGTTGAGATATTTGGACCTTATATGGGGTTGGGAGACATAATGTATCAACTTGGATGCTATAATATGGATATATGATCATAATTTACTTTGGTTAATTAGATAGTGCTATGTAATGTTATGTCCCTAGATGTGTGCAAGAAAATAGGATAACCTTGCTAGTTAAACCTACACATGGGTAGATGTTATATGAAGAAGTTGTGGCATGTGTTCCACAAGGAGAGGTGGAGGTTTCTCCCACCTACTAGAAACTCCCTCCATGTAAACCAAGTTGAAGTAGAAATCTCCACACCCATAGGGTTTCACGAAGTTGTCACGTTGGGTCATGGAGGTCACCTACAAGGATGAACTATGGGATGCACAATAAGGGTGCAGAGTTCTTATTCCTTAGTAGACCATGAGTATCTTACCAATGGTAAATGAGATGGAGTTAACATGATATCACCCATAGAATATTGGTTCCACCTCCATGTGAATATGTGTGTATAAGGGTTGTAGTGACCATGACCTCACCCTTTGGTATTATTTGGGATTTTCCATCTCAAAATAAAAATATGCATGCCATTTAGAAACAATATTCATGTAGATAAAAGTACATTCATTTAAATATAAATATTATATATTCAGATAGAAATACACTCATTTAAACAAAAACAAAAAAAACAATACATTCATGAGTAAAATAGATTTGGCTTTAGTGTGCAAAAATAGGAAAGTAGAAAACACTGAATGTCCATTAGAAAATTCATAATCAATTGAAACACTTGTTTATACATACTTACATACTTTATTTTTATTTTTGTTAATGTACACACATAGGTGAGTTTAAATTAAAAAGGGAAAGGATGGAAAAGTAAGTGATAAGAGGATGATGAATATGGATATTAGATAATGATAAAGTAGGGAATTGTGCATTAGCAATGTGGCACTATGCATGAGCACTGTAAAATAATGGGAGGGGTGACTGTGAGAGGCATCCATTGTTTGGATGATGGATATATTGTCGAAATTCCATGGAGAGTTTGTGGAGAGCCTGGATTGTGCCCATCTATAATTAGGTATTTGTTCTTGTTTATGATGGGGATCCAAATTGGATTTTTGAGAGAAACATAGTTTTTTAGGTGAGGGAGGTTTCCCCACACATTTACTATTGGTTTCTCTTTCATGTTAATCTTTGTAGCTTAGGGATTTTAAGGGGAAAATAATACTCTTTGGATAAGGTAGGGTGGAAATTCAGTAGAATAAGCTTTGTTGGTGATCCAGGTGGATATTGATGGCCACTCATCTTTTCCAGTTGGCTCAAAACAACTTTCTAGCAATTTTGATAATTTACTATTTTTAACAGTTTTCAGGCCCTGAACTTCTGGAGTCGTTTTGAGGCCCTAAATGACGTTTTTTGGGGTATGTTGCAGTTGCAAAACTTCGTCATGAAATTTTGTGCAACTGTTGTAGTCCTCGGATAGATCTTTCCAATGGGCTATCATACGCCTAAAACGAAGATCGTATGCAAAAGTTACGACCTCGAGAAGTTGATGTACTGACTTACCCAAACGGGGCCCACATGACTTTTCGCGCTTCATCTCCTAGGGTTAGGTTTTTGGATGTTTAGGGTTTTTTTTTGAAACTCTTGTTTATTGTAAAAAGGCCTTTAGAGCCTCATTGTAATCATCTTCTTGCGAATGAGCGCAGCCGTCACATCTATTCTCAGAGATAAGCCGCCACCATTCCATCAAGTTTGTTTTCCGCTGCATTTTATAGTTTCAACTTATTTCCTTATTAAATAAAAAACCAATTTTATTGTATCTCTGTTATTCTGTGTTAAGCATCTGGTAATAATCTGTAATCATTTCATTTTGCTCATAAAATCTAGATCAATTGGTAAATAGGGAGCTAAAAAATGGGAACATGAGCATGGAGTAGGATGAACTTCTTCAACCTTCTGACAATACAATAGGAATTTTCTTCCATAACTCATGAAATCATTCCTTTGATTTGGTCAAGTACATAAATATGGTAAAGTACATAAATATATTGGATGGGTATTCTTCCCCAAATTACAGATTTGTTTTGTCATGAATAAAGAATTGATACCTTTGAGTAGAGGCATTTCCAGATTTGTTTTGTTATGAATAAATAATTGATACCCTTGAGTAGAGGCATTTCCTAGGCCCAATTAAAGGTAGTTTTATTCATAGTAGATCAGTAAAATCCTTGGTAGATGCATGAAAAAGTTTACATACAATTTTCAATTTAAAATTTTATGGGCATATAAGTGCTCATGGCCTATATTAATGGCCATAATAGCAATAACTCATAGGTTTCCTTGATACTGTTGATTTTATGGCTTGTAAGCAACCCCTTTGTAGTTTGTGTATGATAAATTTTGGGATTTTCAAGAAAAACAACGTTGTTTCTTACTTTCACTTTGTATTGCTATAGTAAACCTATAAGAAATTTGTGTAGAAGTATTAGGTAATTAACTCTACCTCCTATTTTCAAGATTATCTCTTAAATGGATTCTTTTATTCTTGTGATTATGGAGAACAATTTCTTAAGATTGTAAATATGGCAATAAGATGAATGTTACACCCTTGTATTCTTGTACATGATAAATATATTTGAATATGATTGTATTTAGAATGTAATTAAAATACATCCATAAACAAAGTGATTGAAATAACTTCTTCAACTTAACTTGCTTTTGTTAGTATGCATGCCATGCATTTGAAGAAATGTGTGAACTAGGATGTAACAATTATAGTGTATACGTGAGTAGATTAAAAGGATGAAATATCTCTTAAAGGATGTAACAATTGTGTATTTATTGAAGTACCATAAATATCTCTTAATGGGTTGTGTAATATATCATGGTTATGAAAATTAAACATTACATGGAATAATTTTAGGAATAACATGTGATGTTTCTTAGTAATGTCATACTTGATATATGTAGAAGGTGTAGTTGTTACTTATCCTTGTTATTGCTTTAATAATACTAAAATTTATAGTATCATTTTGAGCAAGTACATCTATTTTGGATATTTTTATTCAACTTGGTCAATGTAGTGTCAAGGGGAATTACAAGGCCTATAGCTCGATGTAGTCCCGAAACTAAATATTCATATTTGACTATATTATTCGTGTAGAAAAATTCTAGCCCAAGAAAAAAAAAAACTTTGTTTTGATTGGGATCAATGAGAACACACCCAACTCAACTTGCATTGATATTTTACTTGGCCCCGTCAAAGTAGAGTTAATAGAAAGTAGAACTAGCCACACTACCTAAATCAATGTAAACTAAAGTACAAACAAGAGTAGTGTTAGTTTTAGCCTAAGAGAGAGTGTGAGCATCAAGCTATGATGAACAAATGGGATAGGATGATATGAAAATGTTATAATAAAGGGATCTTTCCAACTCTAGATTTTTTGGAGTCATTTAGTGCCATTCTAGAATTAGTTGAAGGTTGATTGTTGGTTGGACTTGTTGTTGGATTGACTAAAAGTGGACTCGACCAAGTTGATTAGTGCATGGGTTGAGGCATACAATCTAGATCTTAATCACACTTAAAGTGATAAAAGTAGACTAAGTTTTCCCCATTTTAGGGAAGTTAGTTACACTTTTAAGTATATATAAATGATTCTATGGATCAATCTATCCGTGATCTATTTTTGTTCATTCCATATGTTGAGCTATTCTCACTTATGATACAACATTCTAACAATTTCTTTTGACACCACCTTTCTCTCTTGTAATTTATAGGTAATCACTTATTCAATTCCTCATTCTCCCACGTGGTATCAGATCTAGTGGTTTGAATTCTAACTTGCTTTCTACAAGTCACTCTAGAGGATGTTGATTGTATACATGCTCCTATTTGAATCATGTCTTTGAAGTAGATTGAATTAGCTTTAGACTTGTAGACTAGAATGGGATTTTTAGAGTGATAACGAGGTCTAAGCAAGAGCTCATGGTTTTAAATGGCCACAACTATAGTAAGTGGGCACAATATATAGAACACTACCAAAGAGTGAAGTGATTTGGCAGTATACAAATACTTCAGTTCTAGACCCTAAGGATGAATACAAGAAGTTCTTTATTAATGGGAAGAAGGATGTGGCTAATAGAGTCATGATGACCAACATCTCCAAGGAGATTCACTTTCATACCAATGGGATCAACTATTTTAATCAAATTTGAAAGAGGTTGAAGAAGCCATTTGATAAGATCAATGAAAGTTAGGATATGTATAGTGAGAAAGAGTTGATATCTCTTAAAATTCTCTTTGTTAATAGGATTGAATTTTATTTGGCTCATGTGAAGGAGCTACAATTGAAGTTGGGTGAATGTTGAAAGAGGGGTTATTAAGTTACTTTAAAGAGATTAGGCTTACCAAGCCACTGCACTGGTGGCATTGGGATAAATCAAGCTTTCTAGTCAATCTCTTGACATCCTTCCATGTTTGTTTCTCAAACTTGTTTTTGGAGACCTTATTTTGTTCTTGCAGGCACTTCTTGAATGAGTGGATATCTTCCGCCTACTTTGATGGACTTTATTCCAGTTTTTATTGGTAACACAAAGGAAGGGTTCTATCAATTCCAACTCTTCAACTTAAATTGATTGATTGGTAGAATGACCTATTGGGAAGCTATGTTTGTTCATGCTCGACACATCTCTCCCACTTTAGAGCCCATAAAACTAATATACGTGGGTCCTCAGTGGAAAAATAAGTGCCCAACCTTTTCCCTCGTCATGCATGGGTACACATGGAGCATCAAAGCCTAATATTTTTTCTTGGATCGAAAGAAGATACTTGCTAATTATAAAATATAGTCTTGTCATTTGATCATCGATCGAAGGTTAGAAGTACAAAGTGATTTGTGTTCCCTCTTTATTTCCTAGTTGCTGAAATCATATGAGTCAATACGTTCATTATAGCAACATTGAACTAGAATTAACTTAGAGATCAACTAGGATGATGCCTTTTATGCCACCTCAACATCATTAATCAATGCAGTGGAAGTGCAGTGAGGGTTCCCTCCAACAATGGATGGTTATTGTTGAACTAACTGATTGATCCACCTACCTATACCTTCCTACCTTTTTTGAAGGGAGGGCGTGAGCCATGATGGGGGTTCACATTGATGTATCACAAGAGAAATTCCTTCCCTTACTAGGTAATATTTCCATGAGAAATTGAATTCCTCTATTTATCATTTCCCTCTTTATCTTCAAAAATCTCTAGGTGCTCCATCACTTGTTTAGCCACTTGAAATATTTTTTGGTATGGAGAGGTGAGATAATTGGAGATTCCCATTATGCATCATACTATAGTTTTCAAATTCTCTTCCAACTACTGGTTGAGTGACCATACTAGGTGTGAGAAACCTGAAAGAAAATGTCTATAGAATTTTACCACACCCAAGAAGCTATGTAGCTCTAGAAGGATCTTGGGTTGTTGCCAATCTTGTACAATTTCCACTTTTTCAGGATCCACTCGAACTCCTTGTCTCTTAATGAAAAATCCAAGGTAGAAAATGGATGTCATGGTGAATGAACATTTGGACAAGTTTACCTGCCACTTATGTATTCAACATGTTTGTGATACATGATTCACTTGCTAAAGGTGATTTTCTAAAGAAGGATGTTAGCATATAAAATTGATCTAGATGAATATGAAGATATCCTATGATGTTTTTGGTTTGACATTTTGTATTAGTTGGGATTCTAGAATGTGAAGTTTCGGTTGAACTTGCATAACGAACCTAACTAGTAGTGTTAATATTTTTGGTGTAACTATGGAAGATATTCTTATATATTTGTTTTAGTCATACCTTTAAAAGGTTATTATAATTATATTGTACAAGTCCGCTAAACATAAATTATTATATTATTGGTATTTTACTTATTATGGGTTAGTTAGGTGAAGAGTCATGTCTCTTCATGAGACGATGTTGTGTATAAATAGAGGATAGTTTCCTCTCATTTGGACACACACTCACACACTTCTCTTGTGTATCTTGGAGTGCATAAGAAGGTCCAACACACAAGTCTCGAAGATTGGTTCTTTTGGTGTTTTGGTCTTGGTCTTTCTTGGAGAGCTATAGCGCATATTGTACTGGTTGAAGGAATCTATATTGAGGATTTTGGTTGCTGGGTTTTCTCCCCCACGAGGGTTTCCCAGGATAATCTTTGCGTTCTATTGTATCTGTGATTGTGTATCTTTCAGTGATCCTACTACAATTGCTATTGGATTAAGTAATTGTAATTGTGTAACTAGAAAATTTAAAATTTCAACATGGTATCAGAGCAGGCCTGAATAGAAGCCAATTGTAGATCTAGAAGCTTGGAAGAGAGTTTTTTTCAGTCTAGAGACAATTGTTGGAAAAACCAAGACCATCAGAAGGCAGGATGACTACCAGAACAAAGATAATTGAGAAACTAGATGGAGCTGATAACTTCAGAGCCTGGAAGTACAGAGTAACCCTCCTTCTTGAAGAACATGAACTAGATAAGTTCATTATATAAGAGGTTCAAGATCCTTAAGGAGATGAATCTAAGGTAAAATATAAGAAGGACATGGTGCGAGCAAAAAGGATTATTGCGGACTCCATTAAGGACCACCTTATCCATCATGTATCATCATTATCTTGTCCAATGAAAATGATGGACACCTTTACTCATCTGTTTGAGGGAAGCAACATAAATCGAAGAATGACTCTGATATCTCAGTTGAAGAATGTGAAAATGCAGAACTCAGAAATCATTCACTCCTACTTCTCAAGAGTGAATCAAATCAAGGAGCAGATATAAGCCATTGGTGGCTCAGTAGAAGGAGAAGAGATGGTGATGACTACCTTGAATGACTTCCCAAGGTCATGGGATGCATTCATCCAAGGAATTTTTTCAAGAAATAAGCTTCCCAACTTCAATAGGCTTTGGGAATATTGTAACCAGGAAGAAGCTAGGGCAGCTGCAAGAGAAGAAAAGATGGCAGATGAAGATCAAGCCCTAGTCGCCCACACCAGGAAAGGAAAGAGAAAGAAGGAGCATTATTTACCTAAGAAGTTTAAGATGGGTCAAAGAGACAACTCAAAGATCAGATGTTACTGTTGTCAGGAATTGGGGCACTTTGTTAGGGATTGCCCCCTCATTATGGAAATTAAGAATACGAAAGGAAGTAAGAGGCATCGACCTCACACAGCTGAAGATGATGAGCCTCCCAAGAAGGTTGCAAAGCAAGATGAATCAAGTGATGAGGATTATGTTCTTATCCCAGCCCTCACAGGTACTGTTACTCATGGAAGTGACACTTGGTTGATTGACAATGGTACTTCCAAGCACATGACAGGCTATGAAGAATCCTTATCTAAACTTATTCATAAAGATTCACCTCACAAGGTGAAATTGGGTGATGACTATCAGTATCCAATCAAAGGTGTTGGATAAGCTTCCTACAAGTTAAACTTAGGCAAGCCAATGAAGATGAAGGAAGTTTTCTATGTTCTAGGTTTAGAAAAGAATCTTCTCTCAATTTCAACATTGGACAAGAAAGGATTTAGAGTAGCATTTATTGATGGTCAAGTTATTATGTGCCCTAAAGGGAAGACCCTTGATGATGCAGTAGTGATTGGAGTTGAAGAAGAAGGACTCTACAAATTAACAGGACTTTCAAACTCCGCAATGGTTGAAGATATTGTGAATCCCAGTGAACTATGGCATAGGATATTTGCTCACCTACAATACAAAGCTCTTCCAGTTGTGAGAAAAATGGTGACATGTATTCCAGAAATCCAAATAGAACTAGATGGTGTGTGCAAAGGATATGCACACGGAAAGAACGTGAAGCGCTCCTTTCCCAATAGCGATATCAGAGCCAAAGGATTTTTGGACATCGTGCATTCAGACATATTTGGACCAATGTCGGCAGCTTCACTAAGTGGGTATGTATATTATGTATTTTTCATTGATGATTACTCACGTAAAACTTGGATTTATTTGTTAAAAGAAAAGAATGAAGTTTTTGGCAAATTCAAAGAGTTCAAGGCTCTAGTAGAAAAATTGACAGAGCAGAAGATAAAGACCTTGCGATCAAACAATGGAGGTCAATTCACCTTAGAAGAATTCAAGGAGTATTGCAAGGAAGTTGGGATTAAGAGGGAGCTTTCTACTCCCTATAACCCTCAACATAATGGAATAGCTGAAAGGAAGAACCAAACAATCATGGAAGCAGTAAAGGCCATGATCCATGATCAAGATCTTCCCATGCATCTGTGGGAAGAAGTAGCGAAAACAACAATGTATGTGCAGAATAAAAGTCCCCATAAGGTGCTTGAAAAAAAGACACTCGAGGAAATGTTTTAAGGAGAAAAGCCAGAAGTCAACCATTTCAGAATATTTGGTTGCCATGTATTTGTTCACATCCCCAAGGAAAAGAGGACAAAGTTGGACCCTTCCGGATGGAAGAGCATATTTGTTGGTTACAGTGACACATCTAAGGCTTACATGATATACATTCCCGGTCACCGAAAAGTGGAGATCAATCGAGATGCAACCTTCGATGAGAATGCAACTTTCTGTAAATCTAAACAGATCCGTGCAAAAGAGGCACATGAAGAAGATAATGAAGTTCCTAATGTTCTAGACGCAGTTGAACCAAAGGAAGTCATTCCAGAGGATCATGACATGCTAGAACCTCATAAACCAATCGAGATACCTTCTCGTAAGAGAAGACCATCTTGGGCACAAGAGCTTATCAGAGATGCAAAAAGAATTGGTTCCCTAGAGAAATCTTTCAGGGAAAGTAAGAAGCCAAAGCCGTATTCCAGCTACGTGGCATGCTTGTGTGACATAATGGATGCAACCTTCCAGTTATGAAGAGGATGCGGAAAATCAAATATGGAAAGATGCCATGGTAGAGGAACACCAGTCCATTATGCAGAATGATGTCTGGGATGTGGTTCCCAGACCAAAGGAAAAATCTGTGATGAGTTTGAAATGGATCTACAAGACGAAACACGCAGTTGATGGCAGTATTGAAAAATATAAGGCAAGATTTGTTGCCCAAGGTTTCTCTCAGAAGGAAGGGACTGAGTATGAAGAAACTTTTTCTCTCGTAGCAGTATATACCTCGATCATGACTATACTTTCATTGTCCACTATGATGAAATGGAAGGTGCACCGGATGGATGTAAAGAAAACATTCTTGAATGGTGAAAGAAAAGAGGAATTTTATGTGGAGCAACCACTTGGATTCAAGACACATGACAGGGAGACTAATGTGTGCAGGTTAAAGAAGGATTTATATGGATTGAAGCAAGCACCTAGAGCATGGCATGGTAGGATTGGCAATTTTCTTATGAGCTTGGGTTTTACCAAGAGCAATGCAAATCCTAACCTTTACTTTAAGGTTGACCATGGTGAACCGATGATTCTACTACTGTATGTAGATGACCTGTTTCTAATAGGTGCATAAAATCTCATCACTGAATTTAAGAGAAAATTGGTTGCATAATTTGAGATGAAAGATTTAGGAATGATCCTCTACTTCTTGGGACTGAAAGTTTGGTAGAGATCAGATGGGATTTTCCTAAATCAAGGAAAGTATGCTATGGAAATATTGAAGAGGTTCAAGATGTTGGACTGTAAGGCCATGGTTACCCCGATGGTATCAAATCTTAAGTTGTTGCAAGATACAACTTCAAAGATTGTGTATTCTACCTTATACAGGCAGATAATGGGCTCGTTGATGTATTTGACAAACATAAGATCAGATATATGTTTTGTTGTGAACACCCTGAGTCATCATTTGGAGCAGCCTAGACAGGCTCACTTGGTTGCAACAAAACATGTGTTGAGGTACCTTAAGGGTACTCTATATCATGGTCTCTAGTATCGATCCGACCATGAGTTTGGATTGTATGAATACTCAAATTCAAATTGGGATGAAAGTATTCCTGACTAGAAGAGCACTTCCGGATACTGTTTCAGTCTTGGCTCTAGTATCATCTCATGGAGAAACATAAAGCAATCATGTGTGGCACTCAGTACGACTGAATATGAGTATGTGGCAGCATGTGTAGCAAGCAGATAAGTATCATGGATTCAGAAGCTATTGTCTGGGTTATTTGGTCTCAGATTAGAGGCGACCTGCATTTGGTGTGACAGTCAGAGTTGCATGAAGTTGTTAGAGAACCTGGTGTTCCGTGACAGGTCGAAGAATATTGAGATAAAATACTACTATCTCAGGGATATGGTACAGAGGGGAGCAGTGAGGCTCTATATCATGACTATCGAGGATCATGTTGCGGATGTGTTCACCAATCCATTGTCGAGGACGAAGTTCGATTACTTCAGGAACAAGCTTGGTGTGGTCCCTCTTCAGAGGGAGTGACAGATGAAAAAATCTCAACTAGCATGAAAAAGGGTTGACACTGAGATAAGAGTGCACATGATCAGGTACTAATGCATCGCAGGGAGTGGTGTTACAAGGGAAAAAATCTCTATGGCCAAGGGTAAACCACAAGAGACAGGTATGACTGTAGAAATCAACTTAATTCCAATATATGCTATATAGACTAATGTGAAATACAAGAAAGAGGCCTACCTCGATCCAACGTGTGACAATGTTCCACCGTTGAGCACTTTGACCCAAAGATTTATACCTATGAGAAGTTCTCAACAAACAAGCAAAGCAAGTATATAGTGATGATACAAAAGGGGTTAGCACATCATATAGCATAATCCATTAATAAACATTACAAACACACCCATGGATAATAATCATATATTTGCAAGATATCAATTGGACGGGAAAAGAGTATTTCTATTAATAATTGATCAGCAAAAGTGTCAACATTACAGACTTCCGTGTCGGCACGGTTCGAAACCCAGAAACAAAGTTTGTTCCAACTGGGTCCCCACCACTTCAATCCTCCACAAAAGGCAAGCTCATGAGAAAGAGGCAAAGAGGTCCTCTCAATAATAAGGGAAGAGCTTGGGGGCTGAACACTGTGTTCAGACTTGAGGGACAAAGGGATGCAGACTGAATATGAAGTGATTTCTCCAGAGCAACTTTGCTCTCAAAGTTGAATGCTTTCTCCTTCTTTTCCATAGTTCGAAATTGTGCTCTTATAGCCTCCAGAATGCAACTGAAGGGCCGAGTCAGAATGTTTCTAGTACATGGAAGGCCAAGGATCAGAGATCTTTTGTCGTGACATGGAAACCTGACCTCATTTTGTATTTTCTGGCACAAATCCTGATATACGCAATCTGTGCATCTTGCATAGCAGTTAAGGAGCGTATATGTGGAAAATGTATGTATTTTAGCTCCAGATTCATCAAAAAGGGATAAAAAGCCTGCATAGGGAAATGGAAAAAGGTCCTCTGTGCAAGATAGCAATGGTGAGGAAAATCTTGCTATAACATATGTCCCCTAATGTGTGAGATAAAAGGAGTATCTGCGATGACCGAAATACATTCTAAATAACCCAGAAGTGGAGTGGTAGGGAACCAACTGGACGAACTCAATTGCTCATTGTATCATGTACTGACTTTGCATACATGGCTGCCAAGAATACAATGCATATCCATGTGGAAAATATACCAATCAAGTGTTCATGTCCATGAATAGGCAAATACAAATGCATTTATATGCCAAAAGATGTCATAGTCATGAACAAGGCCCAGTGAAACCAGTCTCAAAAATCAATCTGAAGATATCTGTATACCATGGAGTACAATCTGATCTCCCATGATCACTGAAGTCAAATAGGTATTGGTCCAATGAAATGGAAGCAACAACTCAGGAAAGCTACAACCACATAGTGATGTCTTCAAGTCTTCTACACTATCCGCCAATGGTGCAAGTCTACATCATGTGAATAAATGAGTTGAGGTCGAACACGATGAGACATCGTTTGATTACCGGTCATTGAAGTATACCGTTAACAAACGCGAGACAACCTACTGATAATGAAA
Source organism: Picea engelmannii (assembly GCA_009831015.1). Taxonomy (NCBI): domain Eukaryota; kingdom Viridiplantae; phylum Streptophyta; class Pinopsida; order Pinales; family Pinaceae; genus Picea; species Picea engelmannii. The sequence goes on along the minus strand of ML791702.1, from coordinate 450,349 downwards.
GTAGGTATCAAGGCACCGAGTACATCTCTACAAATGTGAATAAAGGAGTTGGTGTCGAACACTTGAGAGATCCATTGATCATGAGACATTGATGTATTCCCATCTGTCAATGGTGAGAGAGCCTGCCACTAATGGCTGCAAGCCTCAAAGTACTCATAAAACTCTAGGTCTCATATCCAGAATAAATGACCTGAAGTCGATGGAAGGGGACCCGTTGAAAGGAGAGCATTGAGACATCTCTCATCAGTCAACACGAGGAACAAAGCAGGAGATTCATGATTTGGTGGAGATCGGACGAAGAATGTGTTCACGAACCAACGACCATGTGTGTCTTCCGCGTGTGCCAAATGCAAGCAGTACACGAAAAGGACCCTCTGAATAGAAGCCAATGATGAAAAACTGCTGACAAAGGCGAGGAAACCACCAATAAGGCTAATGGCATCCAAGACACTGTACGAATCCCAAAGTGTGAATAGATGTCTTGTCGAACACAAGGGAAACCACCCAGTCAACGACCAATGATGAAATGTCGATTGCTGGGTTCAAGGTGACCTACCAATGATGAAAGTAGGGCCAGGGTGCATGATAAGACCAAAGTATCATGTGATTCTGAGACAAACTGAGGGTATGGCCGACATGCAAAGTCAAGATTTCTGAGGAGTGGTCGACACAGGTTGATAGACTTCCTTTGAACAAGAGCATGAGACATATGGTGAACTTCGACAGCATGGACTCAGTGATGTGACAATTGAATGTAGGAGGCATCAATAACGTTCTCTATAGGGAATGGAAGAGTAACCAGTCGGTAGAGAAAACTTTGTAGCGGGATCAGCTTCCTAAGGCCATGCTAAACCCAAAATTACGGACTCAATAACTTTGTGCTCTGTTCAAAGGTGACACGACTGCTGCCAATTACAATATAGTATTCCCTTCCTGCTCGTCTTTTTTTGTTTTTTCATAACAAATGAATGCTATGATATAGAGGAGGGAACGAGTGTCGCAAGTAAGCAAAACTAGTTCCAGCAGTGGAACGTACTTATGCTCAATGCAAGGAAATGCATGCGGGAAATGGACACTTGGGGTGATGTTCCCTCTAGGGTATAGGGTGTCAAATGGCGAAGGATAAAAACAAGGCTCTGCTTGGTTGAGGATGCAAACTGCTTAGGCAACAGTTTATAACGCAAAGCGAGAACCGACTAACGACTCAATACAACAAACGAGGGCATGAGATGCAATCACAACTTAATGCCAAAAAATGTCCTTTTTTATATCTTTTAGTCTACTTGGTGTGAAAAAGGGGTAAACTTATGCCAAATAGACATCTTTTCAAATCCAATTTACGAGTGTGAAAAAGACAAGTTCACTCGGCAATCTTTTCTATTTTTGATAGCGAGTTGGAAAAGAGCTGAACTAGGACTCATGATCTTTCAAATCCAATTTTAACGAGTGTGAAAGGGACAAATCACTCAATGATCTTTTCAGTTTTTGGGCGAGTCAGAAAAGAGCTTAACTAAGACTTGTTAGGGAGATTCTAGGCGACAGGCCACAGGGGAGTCCAAGGCTCCCGTGCAGACCTTCTGTGGAATGCCAGTATCTTATGAAGAACCAACACATGCTTGGGAAGACCCAAATCTCTCCAAGTCGAGGAGGACAAAGTGCTAACTGAGGTTATCGTCTCTGTGATATATAGGATAATGTCTCTTCCTGGAAAAGACATAGGCAGAGGCATTGGATACCTCACAAGACCATCCCAATCGAAGGGAACCTCGTCAAGACTTGGAAGGAGAGAAATCGGGAAGAGTAAAACTCTCTCTTGTTCAGAAGGTGCAAGACTAGAAATGCTAAGGACGTGGCATAGAAGGTATAAAACTAGAACCAGAAGAGCAGGATCGGCCAAAAATTGCATCGACGCGACTGCTTCCATAGACTTGTCACTCTTCAAGAGAAGAGTGGGGTCGATCGAATATTGCATCGATACGACCACTTCCTCAACCATTGGTTGAATAGGATGCAAGACAACAAGGTCAAGAAGTGAATCACCCCAAAAAACATGAGTGTTTTCAGTTGAAGATTGCATCGACACAATCGTTGGTTGAACAATATGTGAGACAACAAGGTCAAGAGATGCATCACCCCCGAACATAGGAGAGGTGTCGGTCGAAGATTGCATCGACACGACCACAGGTTGAACGGGATGTGAGACAATAAGGTCAAAGGACGCATCAACCCCTAAAGGGAAAGGGGTGTCAGCCGAATATTGCATCGGTATGACTGTTGTATCAACCAACGAAGAAACATAGTGTTGTGAAACCATATATGCCTCAGAACCCGAAGGTCCCTTAGGTGAGCCCCACGCTTCTGGTATCCCAACAGTGACAGGACACAAACGAGTAAGGTGACTTCCTTCACACATTCTGCAAAGGAATTTAGGCTTACGTCTGAGATGTTTAGGCTTCTCAATCATATGAATGCCCCCAGCATGTAACACCCTGTTTCCCCCAGTTTGTAAAAATAACTATACTGGCCAAGAACTGTGGAAAACTAAAAAATTTGAATGTGTGATGTGAATGGACCTTGTGAAAAAGGTCGATGAATGTGAATAATATTATGAATGTATATATATTGCAGGACTGCTGAGAGGGGATATGCTGAAAAAGAGACCATGATGGCTGAAGAAAGGTGGTGGAAGGCACCTAGAAAGGTGGCATTAACTTCCACCGAAACCAATACCGTATTTGGACTTCATTGGCCCAGAGAACCAAGAGTGGCTCGCTAGCCTGAAATAAATTACTCGCAGGTTGGTAGGTAGATGGCTCCTCAATAATTAATGAGGGATGGGGGAAGTGAACCGCCCATCCATAGGAGCCTTGGGCCTGACCACCGCGAGGGAAATCGCGCCACACGCAACCTCGCAAGGGGGAAATGTGCGAGGAAGAAGCGCGAAGGGGGCAGATGTGAGGGAAAGAGGAGAACTCTGGAAAAATACAGAGTGAGTGATAGTAGAGAAGGGGGAGAGTAACCCTTGTTCTTGGTCACTGGAAAACAGAGACACAGTCTTGCAGCATTGTGGTCTCAGCTCAGGGGTGGCTAGTGGTAAATCCTATCGGAATCGTTGAGCCTATGGTTGGGTGGAAACGAGAACCCCTCTCGGCAGTTGTACTCACTTCTGGTGTCATTTCTGATAAGTGTTTTACATCTTGCATCTAAAAATTTATATGCTGACATATATGCTCATAGTCTGTGCAGTTTTATGAATGGTTTGAGTATAAGACTGCCTGTCTAGTGTTTTGATTCAGAAATGGTGGTTGCATGCTTATAATGGAAGGGCCACGTAGGGCTTATGTTTATAAATAGATTTATCTGTATATATGCACCTTGAATCAATTCAGAATTTAAGTCGTTTCTCGGGAAAACTATACCCTTATCCGTCTCAGGTGATACCCTGGATAGATCTCCCCATAGAGACACCCTTCTTAGAAAGCTTACCAAGAACATAGAAAAAGGATTTGAAGGCACAAGTCTTAGTAACCCTGTACAAGGAAGAATGATCCTCTTGAAATCCTGAAACAACAACGAAGGAATACCGTGTTCGCTTCGCAAGAGTCGTCAAGGAGGCATTGGACGGTCAGAATTCTTCGTGGAGAATTCGCGAAGTCCCGAGAGCTGTCATATCTTATAGAGGAGCAGGGGAGTTATGGTAATCCTATTTTCAAGTTTTAAGTTCAGGAGAAATCGGACCATTGGATCACTCGCGAAATCTCATTTCGTGGATTCGCAAGTTGAAGGGTTAAAACCCTTGCCTCAAGATTCGCGAGGCCGCCAAAGGCGAAGTTCGAAACTCCAAAAAGGTGAGAAGTTCCGTTGTGGGACCCGCATTGACGACGTGTCAGAATTTCAGCATTTCGGCATATCGGCGGTTAGGAGGTCGAGACCTTTGTCCCGAAAGTCCCGAAGGGGCAAAAGAATCCGAGACGTCCGTCTGCGAGAGGACGCGTGTTGTGGAATCATCCATCTCAGAGATTCGGGCATCGGGACTCACAGAGACGAGCATCTTGACTTCGCGAGTAGCGAAGTCTCGAGGAAATCTGAGTCGTTTTTCTGAGAGCGGACGCGTGTCGCGAGATCGCCCATATTGGGGATTCAGACATCGGGAGTCATAGAGGGAAGTCTTTTGATTTCGTGAGTGGCGAAGTCGTGAGAGGATCAGGACCGTTCATGTTGGAGGAAAGGTGGCAGAGATCTGACCATTTCGCGTATCGGGGATTCGTGAGTTTGGAGGTGGAAGACCAGGCTCTTGGAGTCACGAAGTCACGAGTCGCGAGATCGCGATGTGATCTGGGCCGTTGATCAAAGGGGAAGGACATCCATGGGTTCTAACGTCTCGATACATCGTGTATCGGGGGTTCGTGAGTTTGGAGGTGGAAGACCAAACCCTTGGAGTCGTGAAGTCCCAAATAGCGAGAAGTAGGAGCAACCATTGAGTCAAGACCTCCTCGCCATATCACATATCGGGGTCTCGGAGGTTGAGGGGAATCAGTTTCGACTGTAGAAGTCCCGAACTTGCGAGTTGCGAGAGCTTGTGCAACACGTGGCACGTCCGCTTGGTGGGACCCACATGGTTGATAGGTGGTGTAACGATAAGATGCCTAGAGAGAGGGAGAAGTGGTGACAGGTGGTGGACACGTGTCGTTTGAAATAGGAGTCAGCATCTTGTTGACTTCTTGTACTTCGGGTTCTCGTAAGAAAGGAGCACAAAGGCCCAACAACTCAAGTCGCGAAGCTGCGAGTTCCGAGAAGCCCGGAAGGAGTCAAACCTTCTCTGGCTTTCGCGTCTCGGGGTGTTGTAAAAGAAGGGCCCAGAGGTTAAACCTTTCAACTCGCGAACTTGCAAGTTGCGAGAAAGGCTAGTAGTTAGCCCTAACCGGTGGTCACAGGTGGAGAGCGCTAATAAGGAGGGGCCATACCATATTGGAATCTTGGGTATCGACGATTGGTGAAGGAAATTCGAGGGTCTTCGAGTCACGACTCGCGAGGTCGGGAGTTGTGAAAGGTGCTTTCATTTAGGCGTGTATGTGGTCCTATCGAGATAGGGACTAAAGAAAGGGATCTAGTGCTTTGTTGTTAAGCGGCGGGTAGATCTGGACGGCCAGAATTTGCGTGCCCAAATCTACGGCCATGGTTTCATTCCAGAGTCCCCTCGCCATTCTACCTTTAAGATTGGACTCACTTGTATCACTGAGTCACAAAACATGAAAAGGTGCCTGGTTTGTTTGGCCTGTGGTCCTAACCCACAATCACAGAGAGGTGAACAGGGAAGAACTAGCCTGCGCTAGGCCCCCGTAGGACTTCGGGGATTCTGTCCCTTGAGGAAAAGCAAAAATTTTATTATGCCGCAGTGGGTGTGTTACAAATTGGTATCAGAGCATGGTTACAACACTTGGCTTGCTTGGGCTCATGAATGAGTTGCGCAGAAGCTCCGTTCAGAACACTCTTAAAAAGAGTAACCCCCTATCTTAACCTTCCTAATCAAAAGACGAAGTTAAGAATGAAAAACCCCTATTGTGTGTGTGTACATGTGAAAATATGAATTATGTACTGGTTATAAATGAATATAAATATTGACTGACAACCAATGTTTTTCCTTTTGCACACAAGCGGAAGATCAACCACGGGAAATTATCAACGCATAGTATGGTGACTCACTAAGAAGTGGGAGAAGGCTCCCACAATAGAGACGAAGAGTCAGACGAAAGGAGGGCAATAGGGACCCCTCCAGATCTAGCAGAGACTGTGAGGAGTCTTATGGTCGAATTACAAAGTTGTAAGGCTGACAATGAAACGATGATGAAAGAACAAGAAAAGCAAACAAAAATTAACACAGTTTTACTGTAGAGTTTATCCGATATACAAAGACAAATGTAGCATGAACCTGAAACTCAGAAACATGGTCATATCAGTGGCCACACTGAGAGGAGCACCTCGAAAAAGGTCCACCCCAGAGGTAAAGGACAAGCGTCGGATAATTCCTCTGAGAAGGAAGCTGGCGATTTAGAGGGCTCTTCTAGCAGCAAAACCAATTGCTATCCCCGAAGAAAACAGAAGAAGCAAAAGTCTTCCAAAGGTTGAAAATTCTAAGAATTCAAAAAGGCCAAACGACCCTCCTTCGATGGTGAAATAAAGAAGGGAGAGGAATCAGAGGCCTGGCCACTTGGACTAAAGAAGTATTTCAGGGTCCATGACTTTTCAGAAAATATGAAGGTTCGAGTGGCCACCTTCAACTTGAATGGAAAGGATTCCATTTGGTGGGAAGACCTTAGGAATATGAAAGGGGTTCGTGAAGAGGACCTGTCTTGGGAACGGTTTGAGAAATACTTCCGGAAGAAGTATCTGTCGGAAAAATATTTCGACGAAAAGACTAAAGAGTTTTATGAACTCAAACTGGGACAACTCACTATAGAAGAATATGTCAACAAATTCCTCGATTTGTTGAGGTATGTACCCTATATCAAGGTGGAAAAGGCAAAGGTGCAACGCTTCATCAGCGGACTACCTAAGGACTATCGGAATAGAATTGAATTTGATGAGCCAAAGACTCTAGAAGACACTATTCGAAAGGCAACCTATTGTCATGAACAGTTTGGGGATTGACCAGAACCTCACGAAGGATGGAAACAAAAGAATAGTTCAAGATTTCAGAAAAGGGGAATTAAACCCCCAGGATTTAAGAACTACAAGAAGAACCCAAGAATGAAATTTCCAGCCTGGAGTATGCACCAACATAATTTTCCCTCCTTGAGCAGAAATAAAACTTCTGGACCCATATCAATGAAGACTGATAACCCAAAGAGAGAACCTTTGAAATGCTGGGGCTGCGGGGAAGAACATTTATTGAGAGACTGTCCACACCGACAACAGAATAGTCAGGGGATTTATAACATCCAAGAAGCTACTACCGTCAATGATGTGGCCAGGAGCGTGCCACAAATTTATGCAGCCTTGGATAATAACCAAGCTGACCACCAAGCTTCAGTAGTGGAAATAGTAGGTATGATTTCCAACCATCTAGTGTTTGTTTTAATTGACCCTGGATCAAATTTGAGTTATATAGCCCCTAAAGCTATTGAAAAGTGTAAACTACAGCCACAAAAACATACCAAGCCATGGTTGGTACAGTTAGCCACTGGCACCAAAAGGAGGATAGCAGAAGTCATACCAGCCTGCCAATTAATGTTGGGTGAATTCCCCACCCAAGCAACCCTTAACATATTACCCCTGGGATCATATGATTTGTTGATTGGTATGGATTGGCTAGCTGTCCATAAAGCCAAATTGGACTGTTACCATAAGACCTTAGAATGTGTAAGTAAGGAAGGGAAGAGGATAACCCTTCAAGGGATCCAAAAACCTGTCTTGGTGAGACAAATATAAGCTCTGCAAATGAGAAAGTATTGCCGAAAGGGATGTCCCCTATATGCAATACAGGTATTGAAAACAATCGAAGGTGACAAATCAAGCCTTGACGATCACCCTATCCCGAGAGAATACAAAGATGTTTTTCCGGAAGAGGTACCGGGTTTACCTCCGATAAGGGACATAGACTTCTCAATAGAACTTGCACCAGGAGCGGTGCCGGTGTCTAGGACACCCTACCGGATGAGCACACCCGAGTTAGTGAAAAAGAAGGATGGTACCCTTAGATTGTGTATAGATTATAGGCAACTCAATAAGGTAACCATAAAGAACAAGTACCCCTTGCCCATGATCGATGACCCGTTCGATCAATTGGGGGGTGTGTCTATTTTCTCAAAGATTGATTTGAGGTCGGGATACCATCAAGTCCGAATCAAGGGTGAAGACATCCATAAAACTTCCTTCCAAACACGGTATGGCCACTATGAGTTTGTGGTAGTGCCATTTGTGTTACACATAAAAAATACTCACTTTGATAGTGTTGCAAGTGTCGTCATTACAAAGGTCGTAAGTGTCGCATTTTGCTCACAAGTGTCGCAAGTGTTAAAGAAAGCATACTACCATGATGCCTATGTCGTGCCTATAACGACATGAGAAGGACACTTGAAACACCTCAAACATTTGATTTGGAAGAGCATAAATGAGTCAGCAGGCTCATGAACCTTTTTCCATCTGAAAACACTCAAAAAACTAAGTTTTTGGAGGGGAGCGCTCCCCTATACCTCTTCTGGGAGTGCTGGCGCTCCCCCTTACACTGTCTGGGAGCGCTATAAATATTCTTTGGACCTTCTGGAGGAGCACTATTGATTTTAGGAGTGCTGGCGCCCCCCTTAAGCTTACTAGAGAGCGCTACAATGCTCTGATGGCCCTTTTGAGGGAGCGCTGTCTATTTCGGGCAGAAGCTAAGTTGTTGAGATGAATGGGGGAAGGATCCTTTCATTCTTGGAAGGCAGTTGAATTTGAATCCCTGGTCCAGCCATGATCTTAGGGCAGATCCTCAATTGAAGGAGGAAAATCCTCAACTTCCCCAAGGATATCTAAAGTGGTTAAATCCTCCCCAAGGCTATATAAGCAAGCTTTCTCATGGTGAAAGGAGGACTAAAAAGAGAGAATCATACCAAACTTATGATCTTATAAGTGGTGTTGGAACAAAGATAATTTGGCATCAAGAGACCTATGATCTCATAGGGAGAAATCAGTGAAGCTATCATCATTCGGATCGTGGATCTTTTGAGCAAGGGGTAGACAAGGAGGACTTGACGAATCTACTGCAATTCATTTATGGCTGTAAGCGATGTTCTGTCTTCATTAATATAATTTGCTTGGCCTGTTTCTTTCTAATTCGTGTTCAATCTCACATGAATTTGTCTCTTTAGTAGATAGACCTATTTTGGACTAATCTTGATAGAGTAGGAAGTAGTCGTACTTTGTTTGTCTACAGGGCTTATCGAGGAGTGAAAGAGTGGAGCTCAACTCAGAGCGTGCAGGGACAAACACCGGTAAAAGGTACTTCTTTTCTCCTTCCTCCTCACACACTAGTCCACCTAGATCTAAAAGGAAGTCAGTGACCATGATAAGCACTTTCTGTCTTAGATTTAAGAGTCTATCTCTTTGAGGAGATCTACCTGTCCGCAGGGATATTTTCCTTCAACAGAAATTGGAGACTCCACTGGGGATGATACCTCGTGGACTAGTGATGTTCAGGTTGGTAAGAAGAAGAAAACTGTCAAGTTCCCTTGCATGTTATGTAAAGGTGATCATTACTCTCACCTTTTCCCTCATATGGACGAGGCTTCTTCTCGTTTGGAAAAACTTCAACTTCCAAAAGGTTATCGTAAGCTTTCCCCCAACCCGTCATTAGTTGATGGACTGGTCAATCTGGTTCCATCCTCAGTCAGTTCGGTTGATCAGGTGGTCAATCTAGTTTCCTCCTTGTTTGAACCACGAACCCAAGTAGCTGATCCAGTTTCGTCATCGATCAACCCCGCTCTTCATCAAAAGAGTGACACCAAAGTGGTCTATCTGTTTTCATCCTCGGTCGATCCCACTCTCCCGTTAGAGAGTGACACCAAAGCGGTCGATCCGTTTCCACCCGTCGACCCCATTCTTCCCTTGGAGAATGAAACTCAAGTGGTCGATCCAGTTTCACCATCGATCGATCCCATTCCTCCATTGCGGAATGTCAAAGTGACTGATCCAGTTCCTTCCTCGGTCAGTCGCACTCTTCCTCTGAAGAGTGCTAAAGTGGTCTATCCAAGTCCACCATTGGTTGATCCGATCCAATCATCGGTCGATCCTACTCTCTCTCTAGAGAGTAAACCCGATACTGCCCATGTTTTTCTCATTAATACAGACTCTACCGTGCCTGGGGGAATTCCTCCTTCTCCTGCGAAACCCCCGCCAAGTACTGGAGCCATCCTTTTTGATTGGGGTGCGCTAACTGGACCTCGTCTTCCCTCTCACATTCCTTTCTAGATTACAGTACAAGTTCGTGGTCGAGACGTTCCTCAAACGTTGATAGATGAAGGTGCGTCTGTTAGTATTTTGTCTTATGTTGCTTGGTACGCTTTGGGTTGTTTGCAGCTTGCACCGGTTACACAGAATCTATTAGCTTTTAACAGAAGAACTAGTCAACCTTTGGGGATCCTTCCTCATTTTCCTGTAACTTTAGGAGGGAAAACTATCTTTATCGATGTCATGGTAGTCCGATACCCCTTGGATTTCACTTTACTCCTTGGGCGGGATTATGTCTATGCTATGAAAGCTCTTGTATCCACCCTTTTCCGTGTGATATCTTTCCCTCACGATGGAAGGATTTTGACTATTGATCAACTTTCATTCATCAGCCCCGACTGGGTTACCTCTCTAAGTGGTTCTTATATGCAGACCACATTGTCCCTGCCGCATGTCAATTATGTGGCATTGTCTCCCATGACCTCAACTTTCGATGATTTGGATCCGGTAGTTGACATGGTGATCTCTTCGGTAGGGTTATTGTAGCCTGATCTCCTTCCTCCTATCGCGACCCTCGACATGTGTCCCTTCTCGAGTGACTATCTTCCATCCAGCAAAGATCTCCTGGAGGCCATGACCACGTTTTATCCTTTGACATGGTACCCTTCCAGAGCATTATCCTCTTGGAAGCCCTGATCCGAACAAAACCACGAGCATAGTTTCTCTTCTCTGTTGCAAGCTCGTTAAAAAATGAAATAGAGGTCCTGAGCATAGTTCTTTTCCTGTGTCAAGCTCGTTAAAAAATGACACAGTCACCTCTCTTGAACCTTCTTTTCATCCACCCCCAGTGAATGAATTGAAGCTTGGAGGGCATGTCTCCAGCCTTTGCCGATCATTATGGAGCTAAGTCACCAGCTTTTAAGCTGGGGGCATACCGAGCTTAGTCTTTGTTCCTTCTCGTGCTCGTAAATACATGAGAATGCATCTGGGTAGAATTTTATCTCTTTTTCGGACCTGTATGGATACATGAAAAAGGAACCCCCTGGAGTCTCCTTTAAGCTCTTTTCAGACTCTCTAAACATGAAAATATTGCCGAGTGATTTTGCTTCCTTTCCCACTCGTTAAATGGTTTGAAAGGGCGTCTTTCGAGTGATAATTTATCTCTTTTTCGGCCTCGCGAGACTAACATTACGAAAAAGGACAACATTGGAGTCATCTTTAAGTTCTTTTCAGACTCTCTAAAGATGAAAAGATTACTGAGCGACCTTGTTCTTTTCACGCTCGTTAAAATATTTGAAGAAAACGTCCGTTGAGCGATAGTTTATCTCTTTTTCAGTCTCGTCAGACTACTTTACGAAAAATGAATTGAGAGAGTTCTCTTTTAAGTGTTTTTCCAGACTCTATAATCATGAAAAACCTTCGAGTTTTCTGTCTTTGGACTCGCTAAACAAAACATCGACAGGCCCATATGGGACCGAACCCTTACTTCTTCCAGTTCGTTAAACAAAGGAAGAGGAACTTACCGAAGGTGAGTTTTATCGAGCATGTGTTATCCTCCTCGAGCTCGTTAAATTAGAAAGAGGTACTTGTCTATCTGGATGGGGAAAAAATTGAAAGAAGCAAGCCAAGCAGTTTCTTGAGCACATTACTAAGTAACTCTTAGAGTCGCCCTTGAACATGGCACTTTGTCTTTTGCACGCATCATAATCCGCTGAACCTCTACACCGAGCCAATCCTTTGAGTTTTTCTTACTCCGTTGGGTCACCCGACGAAAGTCACAACATCCACTGCATCATCAAGTTTTAGTCCATGACATGTTTCTGCTGTTGTGCCTCAGTGTTCAAGGGAAGTATCCATCTCGAGAGTCAGCCATCACAAATATCTCGTCTCAATACCCGTGTCAGTCCATGTTCATTTGATCTACCACTTACATCTCTATGTCCATTTCGTGTCATTGATGGGGGATACATCAAGGCCCTCCTTCGACGAGCCTATTCCTGTCGACTTCAATACATTATCCAGGAACTAGACTTAGAAACCAATTAGTACTTTGGGACCCGCATGCCTCAATGGCAGGCCTCCTCACATTCGACAGTGGGTTTACATCATTAACCTCTGATCGGATGATTCCACGGATGTTTGACTTCAACTCATCCATTCACATTCGTTGGAATGTACTAGAGTACCTTGGGAATCATTGACATTAATGGTGATCTCCCTCGTGCTTGTTAACGGTTTACATCATTGACCGGTAATCAAGTGGTTTTTGCCATGTTTGACATTAGGACATCTATTCACATTGTTAGATTCGTACTACATCGGGATCGGTAAGAAGACCCTGGGTTGAGTGATCACTTTGATATGTACTTTTCCTAGGTTGCGATGGAGTTTCTTTTGAACAATGACACATATACTGTTACATAGATCCACTTTGTATTGGTTGTGGCTACGTCTTGTCATCTCATAGATCCACTGTGTATTCTTCGTGGCTACGATTAGTTCATGTCATAAGAGTATAGATCCACAGTGTATTTTCAGTGGCTATACCTTTTCATCAATACAATTATGCATCCGTAGTGTATTTTATGGCGGCCATATCTTGCACGTCTTGATCACCCAAGCATAGGTATGCCTGCCTTGGGTTTGAAACATGTCATAATATTTGTTGGATGTTTGTGTGCATCTTTTTTCAGGTTCTCTGCGTCTATACCCTTGCTTGAAAGTCTACAAAGTATTTCAGTTATCAGTTCTCATCTTCTAACTTCATACTTTGGGGGGCAATCCGTTACACATAAAAAATACTCACTTTGATAGTGTTGCAAGTGTCGTCATTACAAAGGTCGTAAGTGTCGCATTTTTCTCACAAGTGTCACAAGTGTTAAAGAAAACATACTACCATGATGCCTATGTCGTGCCTATAACGACATGAGAAGGACACTTGAAACACCTCAAACATTTGATTTGGAAGAGGAGAAATGAGTCAACAGGCTCATAAACCTTTTGCCATCTGAAAACACTCAAAAAACTAAGTTTTTGGAGGGGAGCGCTCCCCTATACCTCTTCTGGGAGTGCTGGCGCTCCCCCTTACATTGTCTGGGAGCGCTATAAAGCTTCTTTGGCCCTTCTGGAGGAGTGCTATTGATTTTAGGAGTGCTGGTGCCCCCCTTAAGCTTTCTACGGAGTGCTACAACGCTCTGATGGCCCTTTTGAGGGAGCGCTGTCTATTCCGGGAAATAGTTAAGTTGTTGAGATGAATGGGGGAAGGATCCTTTCATTCTTGGAAGGCAGTTGAATTTGAATCCCTGGTCTAGCCATGATCTTAGGGCAGATCCTCAACTGAAGGAGGAAAATCCTCAACTTCCCCAAGGATATCTCAAGTGGTTAAAGCCTCCCCAAGGCTATATAAGCAAGCTTTCAAATGGTGAAAGGAGAACTGAAAAGAGAGAATCACACCAAACTTATGATCTTATAAGTGGTGCTGGAACAGAGATAATTTGGCAGCAAGAGACCTATGATCTCATAGGGAGCACTCAATGAAGCTATCATCATTCGGATCGTGGATATTTTGACCAAGGGGTAGACAAGGAGGACTTGACGAATCTGCTGCAATTCATCTATGGCTGTAAGCGATGTTCTGTCTTCATTAGTATAATTTGCTTGGCCTGTTTCTTTCTAATTCGTGTTCAATCTCACATGAATTTGTATCTTTAGTAGATAGACCTATTTTGGACTAATCTTGATAGAGTAGGAAGTAGTCGTACTTTGTTTGTCTACAGGGCTTATCGAGGAGCGAAAGAGTGGAGCTCAACTCGGAGCGTGCAGGGACAAACACCGGTAAAAGGTACTTCTTTTCTCCTTCCTCCTCACACACTAGTCCACCTAGATATAAAAGGAAGTAAGTGACCATGATAAGCACTTTCTGTCTTAGAGTTAAGAGTCTAGCTCTTTGAGGAGACCTACCTGTCCGCAGGGAGATTTTCCTTCAACAATTTAGGTTGACCAATGCCCCTGCCACTTTTATGTGCTTGATGAACAATGTACTCAGCAAGTTCCTAGACAAATTTGTGCTAGTTTTTATTGACGATATATTAATTTACTCCAAGAACAGAAAAGAGCATGAAGAGCATCTTAGACTTGTGCTGCAAGTGATAAGAGAACATCAGCTCTATGCCAAATTTAGCAAATGTGAATTCTTCTAGAAGCAAATACATTACTTAGGCCATGTTCTCTCCGAAGAAGGAGTAGCGGTAGACCCTGACAAAATCAGGTCTATCATGGAATGGCCTACCCCAAAGGATGTTTCAGACATCAAATCTTTTATGGGATTAGCAGGATACTATAGGAGATTTATAAAATGATTCTCCAAGATTGGTTGTCCAATCACTGCCCTTTAGAAGAAGGGAACAAAATTCTTGTGGACACAGAAATGTGAAGAAAGATTTCAAACCCTGAAACATCTACTGATCCATGTGCCCGTGCTGAAGATCGCTAATCCAGAAGCTGACTTCCTCGTGTGCACATATGCCTATAAGGAAGGGCTCGGAGGAGTCCTTATGCAGAAAGGAAGTGTGATCTTCTATGAATCCTAGAAATTGAACGATCATGAAGTCAACTATGTGACCCATGATCTAGAACTGGATGCCATAGTGCATGCCTTGAAAATGTGGAGGCATTACCTCCTGGGAAGAAAATTTGTACTTATGACAGATCATTGTGGATTGCGATACCTGTTTGATCAACCAAAGCTCAATGCTAGACAAGCTAGGTGGATGGCCTTCCTTA
>ML791702.1:369838-415870 GCA_009831015.1 Picea engelmannii | reverse complement strand
TTAGTTTTTGCTGAGTTAATTTGTGATTTTCCCCACTCTGCCACGGAAAATGTAGCAGTCGATTCATTACCTGATGAATCACTTTTCCTTATCAACACTGATGATATTTGGTATGGAGATATCATTATATATCTCCAAACCCATACTTTCCGTCCTGCTTTGTCTAGTGCTGAACGACGTCGCGTCCGTTATCAAGTTCACCAGTACATTATCCTTGGAGATACTCTTTACCGTCGAGGCATTGACTCTGTTTTTCGACGTTGCCTGACTTTTGACGAAGCCGAGAAAGCTTTGAATGACTGCCATTCTGGAGCATGTGGTGGTCATATGTCCGGGTATGCTACTGCCCAGAAAATCTTACGTGCAGGATATTTTTGGCCTTCCTTGTTCAATGACTACATTACTGCTGTTTAGAAGTGCCATGCCTGCCAGACCTACAATCAAAAAATTCGGTCGCATCCTACTCCCCTTCATCCTGTGGTCTCAGTTGGTCCTTTTGCAAAATGGGGCATTGATTTCATGACATGTCATCCTCACTCGGCCGGGGGGCATGGTTACATTATTGTAGCTGTTGATTACTTTACAAAGTGGGCCGAGGCGATGCCAACATTTGATAATACTGGGAAGACTGCACCGTTATTTCTTTTCAACCATGTCATAGCTCGTTTTGGTGTTCCTCAGACTATCGTTACCGATCACGGTAGTCATTTTAGGAATTATATGATGTCTGAACTTACGGAGAAGTTGGGTCTTCGTCATGATAGCTCAACACCCTATTATCCGCAAGCTAATGGCCAGGTCGAAGCAATCAATAAGGTTCTTATAAATATGATTCGACGGATGATAGGAATACATAAAACCAGTTGGCACATGATGTTGTTTTCAGCATTGTGGGCATATCAGACATCTGTTGAATCTGCTATAGGATTTACGCCCTTTCGATTAGTTTATGGCATGGAAGCCATTCTGCCAATAGAATGTGAGATACCTTCTCTGAAGCTAGCTGTCGAACTCTTACTCAATACTTCTGCTGAAGAGGAACGTCTATTGTATCTGATGCGATTAGATGAGACTCGACGTAACGCTACTCTAGTAATAGAATCCCAAAAGAAACGCGTCAAGGCACAGTATGACAAGCATGTCAAGCCTCGCATTTTCTCTGAAGGTGATCTTGTTCTTCTGTATGAACAAGATAAAGATGTCTTAGGAGCTGGGGAATTCGAACCAATGTGGCGTGGTCCTTATATTGTTCACAGAGTGTTGGAAAAATGAGCGTATGAGTTGGTTGATTATGATGGTATACCTTTGAGTGAACCCATGAATGGGTTATACTTGAAGAAGTACTATGCATGAGTCATTTGTGCACAAGTACTTGTATTTTATGTATCATACTTTGTGTGTGTTACTTTAGTTTGCTTTTGACATTATCTGGTCTCTGCCCTTACGTGACATTGTGTTTGATTGCCAGATGTCGGAGTATTCGCTACCTTATATTGGCTTCGCTGATGGTGCTAGCCGTAGTACTCAAAACTTAGCCTCAGCTGCATGGGCAATCTATGCCCCAAAAAACGAGCTCATATCTTTACGAGGTGTATGTCTTGGCCAAGAAACCAACAACATCGCAGAGTATAGCGCCGTTATTGAATTATTGGTTGATGCTATCTCTCTCGGAATTCATCATTTGGTTGTGCGACTTGACTCGCAACTTGTAGTACTACAACTAAGTAATGTCTACTCTATTCGAAGTCCTACTTTATTACGAGTGTATTTGCAAATTCACCTCTTGGAACGATATTTTGATCACATTGAATATCAACATATTCCTAGACGTCTTAATACATTAGCAGATGCATTGGCAAATTATGTACTGGACAAACATTTGAACAATTTATAAATCAAACACATTACAATTCACACAATGTAAAGTAAACCGGTAGAAGCCGTCTGTATATATATAACGATCAAAAGAGTTTGTTTTTACAAAAAGTTTGTCCGAAGACCAAAATCTCAAAAATGGAAGCTTATAGCTTCTACAATGTGACGTCATGGATGACGTTAATGGTAACATACTACTGCCCTAGCTACCCTACGGAGTAGTCGACCCATAGCAGCTGATACTCCTACAGTGTGACGCTGATCGCGTCGCGAAATCTCTTCCAGAGTCATATCTGGAATGTCTACTGTTAGGCCTTCTAAATTCTGTTCCACCACCATGTAATCTTCAGCATATTGTGGAACTGCTACTGCTGCTTCCCCTCGCCTCTGGATAGGAGAACTTCCAGCAGGTCTATGTGGTCCAACATCTGTTATCAACAAACATATTGAGTTAGTCTTCAGATAAATACATAAAACAAAAACATTTAAATATGATTAAAATTCAAAAACATTTAAAATGAGAAAACGTGTGTACTTCTTACCGAGGTCTCCCCACCGAGCATCCTCAGGAAGTTCCAGATCCGGATCTCCTCGGAAATCCAACCTGGCGTAGGCATAGTCATTGACCATCAACATCTGGTTTTGCAACCAGTCGAAGGAAATATCGTCATATTTGACGATTGGTCCTGCCACGTGCCGGGCCATGAGCCGACACCACCTCAACATCCATGGATCTCTTAGACCAGGTAGATTCCACTCAACCTGCATATGGAATACAGGGACCCTCTCAAGGAATAAGGACACTAGTAAAGATCCATATCCAAATTGTTTTAAATCACCACGTCTGCACTTGGTTAGTTGTTTTTTGATATTGAGCAATACTGCATCAGCCCAGTTAAATACTTGGGGCTCAGTACACTCGATGGCGTACTGGAAATAGCTCTGCAATGCCATATGGGGAGCGACACTTCCGTCCATCCGAGCAATCATGAAGAGAATAGTGCGGAGAGTCAAGTCAGTTACTCCCCAGATTGCCACTTTCCCTTTCTTTCTTTCGACCTCGGGTACACAATATTGGTTGCAGTATTCACTCATTTTCAAACAGCCTGCTCTGCTGCCGGTCAGACTGACATAGGACCCATGCCTGGATAATCCGGTCAAGAAATATATGTCCTCGATGTCAATAGCTAATGTGTGAGCTCCTACAATGAAAACTTGCTGGTCCGGATCCCACATTCGGACTAGATACTCCAATAATCGGACTTGGGCTCTCATGCCTGGGATACGAAAGTATTTTAAGAGACCACAATCTCTTAATGCAGCTATGGTGGGAGGGCGATTCTCGGCATTTGCGTTATCCTCCTCATGTTCTCGTTCTCGCCACTCAAGTACCATGTTGGTGGCTATTTACCTGCATAAGAAACATATAAAGATGATTAATGATCTTATTCATGAAATGAATTTTTTCTGTTGGCTAAACGTTTCAAAAATTTTTGAGTTCTGCACTGCTCGCAGGTGACATATTATGTACAATGCGAACTTCTCGCAGGCGGCTTAAGGCCCACCTGTGAGAACGATTCATTCTCGCAGGTCCCATATGGGCCACCTGCGAGAATGCCTCCACGCATATATGGTCCAAAAAATAACTTAAAACAAGATTTTTAACCAATGAAATCATAATTTTAAACCATGAAAAGATCAGGATTGAAGAACTTACTAAGATGCTGCTGACGGCTCGTCAAATGATCACTCGTAGCTCCCGGAAATTGACACCGAATGCAGAGGGTAAAATGAGGGTTTTTGGAACTCAATGGTAAACATGTGAAATGATATGGTAAATTTAGTTATTTACTCATTTTAATTACTTTTTACTATATCCAATTTGGGTTTTTTTATGTTTATTTATTATTTAAACCTAATCACTAATGTGAAAATGAGTGAAATGGCTTGTAGGTATGAAACATTGATGATTACAAAAAGGGTATGGACATATTTTTCTCCGTTATGGTGTGATTTTGATTGTTTTCTATGGTTTTTACATAAAACCTCGAGCGCCTTTTGTCCGTTCTCGCGCTTGTGAAAAACATAAGAACGTGATTGAGCATCGTTTTATCAATTTTTCAGGCTCGCTGTGGTTATACGAAAAAGGAACCCCCCTGGAGTTTTCTTTAAGCTCTTTTCAGACTCTCTAAACATGAAAAGATTGCCGAGTGATCTTGCTATTTTCACGCTCGCTAAAGTGTTTGAAGTACGCGTCCTTCGAGCGATAGTTTAACCCTTTTTCGGTCTCATTGGACTACTGTACGAAAAAGGAACCGAGAGAGTTCTCTTTTAAGTGTTTTTCCAAACTCTATAATCTTGAAAAACCTTCGAGTTTGCTATCTCTGGACTCGTTAAAGAAACATTGACAGACCCGTGATGGGACCGAACCACTCCTTCTTAGGGTTCGTTAAACATACTCCGAGGGACTCGTCCGAAGGATGAGATTATATCAACAAGCATATGCGATCCTCTTCAATCTTGCGTAAAAATAAAGAGGTACTTGCCAGAAATGGTGGGGGAAAATTTGGGAAAGCGATATGTTCCATCTTTGTATTGATTGGCAGTAAGTGTCGCTCTTGAACATGACACCCCCTATTCATCATTCGAAGCCAGTTTGGGAAATCCATTTGTCTTTCATTCGATTTGCTACAAGGTCATTTCCTGTGTCGTGTTTGAGTCAATGCTGCCAAATCATTGGTCATGTCGTTCATATGTTCAAGAGAAGTCCATCTGAAACCTATATTGTGTCGGCCATCTGCAGTTATCCATTATCTCCATGTCGGCCTTCCCTGTGTCCAAAGTCCAATTGCTACATGCTCTGTTTCTCCTTCAAACTTTGTTACTCATTTCATGTCATTGATGGGGGATACATCAAGGCCCTCCTATGACGAGTTTTGTTTCGTCGACTTCAGCACATTATCCAGAATCAAGACTTAGAAATTATTTAGTACCTTGGAGCTTGCATGCCTCAATGGCAAGTTTCCTCGCTTTCGACATTGGGTTTACATCATTGACCCCTGATCGAAAGATTCCGTTGAATGTTCAACATCAACTCATTTATTCACACTCGATGGATTGTACTTTAGTACCTTGGGAGTCATTGACATCAATGGTGATTTCCCTTGCACTTGTTAACGGTTACATCAATGGCCGGTAATCAAGTGGTTTCTACCATGTTCGACTTCGACACATGTAATCACATGGTTAGATTCGTACTTTGGGCAACGATATTGAAGACCCTGGATATTATCTTTGTAATCCAGGTTGCGATGGAGTATGTATAATTTGCGACACATAGATCCACTGTGTATGTTTCGTGGCTATGTCGTCTTGATTTAAACTTTGTCGCATAGATCCACAATGTATTCAGGTGGCTATGCTATACTGTGATGGAATGGATCCACAGTGTATGATTGGTGGCCATGACCTTTGTTTATGATGTCATCGGTCTGTGATTTGAGTATGGGAATTCCTACCTCAGAATTGATATATATGATATTCTGCAGATGCTTGGATGTTTGCAGGTCTCTGATTAGATGTTCTCTTGGTTCTTGACACACACATGCAGCTTACAAAGTCTATCGACTGTCACCGGTTCCAATCTCAGACTTTGGGGGGCATTCTGTTATCCATAAATTTGGTTGTCATGATGATGTAATAATGATGGCGAAATCAAGCTCTTCACTAGAACATTTTCCTGAGAAAAGTTACCTTTGTCTCTTTCCAGAAATCATATTTTTAAGGGAGGTTCGCATGCTACCTATATATTTGCCTGCGAGAATGCATGATTCTCGCAGGCTGCATTAAGCTGGGGTGCGAGAAGTTCACACTGTACCTAACTATCAGGGTGCGAACATTTTCTAAAGGAAAGAAAACGATAAAATCTCAAACCTTCTAGAAGGGAATCTTCTAGAATGATGAGTTGGCATTCAAATGGTTATCTAAGTACTGGTTTTCCTGATATCTTGGGATCATTCCTATCCTAGTAACTAATCCATTCTCTCTTATAAATTGAGGGTAATTCTCATGGAAAAGGTTAAGCAACAAATTAGCAAGAGATTTATTGGAGAATTAGTGGAAGATTGTATGAAGGACTGATGCTACAACAACTAGAGACACCAGCAAGGTTATCAAAAGTGGTTGATCTTCTTCATGCATGAGCAAGTGTTTGTGTCAGAGCTAGGAGCCATCAAAAGGAGACTTGCAACATCAAGGCTCAGGTTGTAAGTTTTGATTTCTATCAATATAATACAGTAATGTGTCCCTTTCCCATAAAGTTGATTGCACTTTATTACATAACTCTTTGATCATATGTATAGATTAACTGTTGAATATATTGAGTTGTTTTCACTTCGATTGGTTTGAACTGTCTTGTTCTGGACTGATCAAGAGCATCGAAGTGAAATTGGTACAACACAGACCCAAGGAAGCGATCATATGGTATGTTCATGATTCTTGCCTCCTAGTTCATTCAATAGTTAAATTCTAGGGAAAGAGTATCATTCTGTCCTATTTTGTTCTAGATTCGGGTGGATATAGGGAGATCGGTTTGTGTCCGCACTCACGGATTAATCCTGAAACACTGGTGAAAAGCAGAGCTTTCACCAACTAACTAGCAAAGTTAAAGACGAGTTAGCTGGTGAAAGCGCAGATTTTTTTTAAAATCAAATTTCTCAGTCGTGGAGAGTTCGTTTTACATGCTTGAATAGTCGATTGACATATAGAAATCCTAAGATTTCCAATGGTGCTTTCAAATCTGCATTTGGAGCTCGGGAAGGTAATCAAAATTTCCCTGCAATATTAGGCATCATTCTTTAAAAAATGCCAATGCATTTTTGATTGCTAACATGGTCCACATGTGGGATGTGGACCAACAATTATTTCATGTGGGAGTCCATACGCTGACCCTAGATATCGAGGATATCTATTTTCTAACGGGGTTATCATGGCGTGGATACCATGCTAGCTTGAATGGTGGCCGAGGCGGAGAACTCTCTATGAGTGAGTATTGTCGCCAGTATTGTGTTCCTGAGGCAGAAAGGAGCAAGGGTAAGGTTGCTATTTGGGGGGTCCAAGACTTGACCCTGCGAACCATCTTGTTCACTATTGCACGCATGGCCGGGAGTGCGGCTCCACACATGGCTCTCCAAAGTTACTTCCAATACACCATAAAGTGCATAGAGCCTCAGGTCTTCAACTGGTCGGATGCAGTTCTCCGCAGTATGAAGAGGCAATTGACGAAGTTCAGAAGGGGTAACTTGAAGCAGTTTGGGTACGGATCACTTTTGGTGTCCTTCTTCCTCGAGAGGGTCCCACTGTTGTGATTACAGGTTGATTGGGGTTTACCAGCCCCAAAGGATCTGAGGATGCTGAGGTGGTGCAACCTCATGGCTCGACACATAGCTGGGCCTATAATCAAGTACAATTATTCATTTTTTGACTGGTTAAGGCCCCAGATGCTGATGATTGACGACTACGCATATGCTGGTTTGGGTTTCCGAGGGGATCCATATTTGGCCCTGCCTAAGGATGATCAGTGGGGTGATCTAGGTAAGAAGTACACATTTTGTTTTTTTTAAATGCTTTTGTAATTTTTATCATATGAAATGTTTTTGTGTTTATCCAAGAATTAATAAAAAAATCTCTTTTTTGATGACACAAATGTGGGGCCATATCGACCTCCAGGAACGTCTCCTATTCAACGACGAGGAGAGGGGGCTCTAGTGGTGAGATGGGATGCCGAAGACTATGAGGCAGTGGAGAAGAACTTGGAGGGGTTGACTGCTGACATCCCGGATATGGCTATTGGGGAGATCCCTAGACATTACCAGCGCCATACTGTGGGTGTGTCCGAGTCTATCAGTTGACTGCTTCGTAGGGTAGCCCGAGCAGTTGTGTGTTATCGTGAGCATCATCTGTGATGCTATTTTGTAGAAGCCATGGGCTTCGTATTTTGAGATTTTGATCGTTGGACATAAACTTTTCGTAAAAACTTTTGATCGTTATATACATACATACAGCTTCTACCGGCTTATTTTCTGTTGTGTGATACATGTGATGTGTGATTGGTTTATAAATGGCCCAAATGTCTGTCTAACACATAGTTAGCTAATGCATCAGTCAACGTATTTAGACATCTAGGAATGTGCTGATACTCAATATAATCAAAATAACGTTCCAAGAGGTGAATTCGTAAATATACCTGTAATAAAGTAGGACTTCGAATAACATATATATTACTTAGCTGTAGTACTACTAGCTGCAAATCGAGTCGTATAACCAGGTGGAAGATACCAAGCGAAATAAAATCAATCAACAATTCGACGACGACACTATATTCTGCAATATTATTGGTCGCACGACCAAGGCACACACCTCATAGACTGATAAGTTCGTTTGTAGGTGCGTAAATTGCCCATGCAACAGAAGCAAGGTTTTGAGTATTACGGCTAGCGCCATCGGCGAAGCCAATGTGGGGTAGAAAAGACTCTGACATCTGGAAACCAAGCACAACGTAACATAAGCGGTCGAGGGCAGAGACCAAATAACGAAAAAGCATACTACAGTAACACACAAAAGTATGATACGATAAAATACAATAACTCATGCACAGGTGATCTTAGGCATAGTACTTCTTTAAGTACAACCCATTTTTGGGTTCACTCAAAGGGATACCGTTGTATTCCACCAACTCGTAAGCTCCTTTCTCCAAAACTCGTCTAACGATATAAGGACCTCACCACATAGCTTCAAATTTGCCTGCTCCTAGCATATCCCGATCTTGTTCGTAAGGGAGAACCAGATCACCTTCGGAGAAAACGCATGGCCTGACATGTTTGTTGTATTGGGATTTGATGTGTTTCTTCTAGGCTTCTATAACTAGGGTGGCATCGTGACGGGTTTCGTCTAATTGCATGAGATACAATAGACATTCTTCTTCGGCATAAGTGTTTGGGAGAAGTTTGACGACTAGTTTTAGGGAGGGTATCTCACATTCAATCGACAAGATGGCTTCTAGACCATACACTAACTGGAATGGTGTAAACCTGGTAGCAGACTTAACGAATGTCCGATAAGACCACAATGCTGAAAACAACATCGTGTGCCAACTCGTTTTGTGAATCCCTATCATTCGTTGAAGCATGGTAATGAGGACCTTATTTATTGCTTCAACTTGGCCGTTGGCTTGTGGGTAATAGGGTGTTGAGTTTTCATGGTGAAGACCCAACTTTTCAGTGAGTTCGGACATCATGAAGTTTCTAAAGTAGCTACCGTGATTAGTAACGATAGCCTGAGGAACACCAAAATGAGCAATGATGTGATTGAATATGAATAATGCTACAGTCCTTCCGGTATTGTCAAATGTTGGCATCGCCTCGGCCCATTTCGTAAAATAATCTATGGCTACAATAGTGTATCCATGCCCCCCGACCGAGTGAGGGTGACATGTCATGAAATCGATACCCCATTTCGCAAAAGGACCAACGGAGACCACAGGGTGTGATCGTATTTTATTGTTGTAGGCTTGGCAAGCGTGGCATTTTTGGACGGTAATTATACAGTCGTTTAATAAAGAAGGCCAAAAATACCCTGCTCGTAAGATCTTCTGGGCAATAGCATACCCAGAAATGTGACCACTACAAGCTCCATATTGGCAGTCGTTGAGGGCTTTCTCGACTTCATCAAACGTGAGGCAGCGTTGAAAAAAGGAGTCAATCCCATGACGATAAAGAGTATCACCGAGGATAATATACTGACGAGCTTGGTAGCGTATTCGACGACGGTCAGTGCTAGACAAATTGGGCTGGAATGTCTGGGTCTGGAGATATATGATGCTATCTCCGTACCAAAGGTCATCGGAATGAATCAGGAAAAGGGATTCATCGGGTAATGAATCAGATGCTACATTTTCCGTCTCAGAGCAGGGAAGGTTGCATATCAACTCGACAAACACCAAGGATT
Source organism: Picea engelmannii (assembly GCA_009831015.1). Lineage (NCBI taxonomy): Eukaryota > Viridiplantae > Streptophyta > Pinopsida > Pinales > Pinaceae > Picea > Picea engelmannii. The sequence goes on along the minus strand of ML791702.1, from coordinate 405,991 downwards.
TCTTGGACTTAGTGTGTTTGAATTCTAAGTCAAACTACTGGAGTATTACGATCCATTTGGAGTATTTTCCCCCTAGCAATTGGAGTGTAAGAATCTGTTGCATAGGGTTGCAATTAGAAATTACCGTAGTCTTGCGAGAGAGGATATAGTGCCAGAAACGTTGAAAAGCTTGGACGGCTGCCAAGGCTAGTTTTTCAACATGTAAATACTTGGTTTCGGTAGTCGCGAGACTCCGACTCAAGTAATAAATGACATGTTCGTCATGAGAATCATCCTCCTAGATGAGAACCATAGAGATGGTATAGTCCGAGGTTGCGAGGTAAATGAAATAATCCCGACTGTAATCAGGTGGGGAGAGTAGTGGGGTACATGTCAAAGACAGTTTCAAGTCTTCAAAATCTTTGTTGGTAGTGGTATCCCATATGAACTCAGAACCTTTCTTGAGCAGTCGTGTAAATCCAAGAGTTAGCTCAACATAGTTTGGGATGAAATGACGAAGAAAGTTTGCCTTCCCTTGCAAAATTTGTAACTGGTGAAGCGAGGAAGGAGGAGGGATATTGAGAATCACCTCGACGTTCAAAGGATCTACCCTTATTCCTTGACGTGAAACAATAAATCCTAGAATTCGGCCAGATTCTACGCAGAAAACACATTTGTGGGGATTCAAGTGTATATGGTAAAACCAACATCGAAGGAAAATGGCGCGGAGGTGTATTGGATGATCTACACGGCACATGGAATGAGCAGGTAAGTCATTGAGATATGGCTGCACAATGTGCTTTATATCATGGAAGGCGTAAGACATAGCACGCTGAAAAGTTGCGCCAGTATTCTTTAAACCGAAAGGAAGTTTTTGATAGGCGAAAGTGCCCCAAGGACAAATAAAAATGGTCTTGTGTTGGTCTGCAGGAATGATATTGATTTGAGTATATCCAGAGAATCCATCCATTAGAGATAAGATTTCATTTCCGCCACAATCATCGACGATTTGGTCAACGAAGGGGGTAGGAAAGTTGTCTTTAAGAAAATCTTTGTTAATGTCGTTATAATCAACGCACACACGGATTGTGCCTTATTTCTTGTTGATCGGGACAAGATTGGAAACCCAGTCAGTTAGAGCCACAGGGTAAATAAAGAAAACTTTGAGAAGTTTCTCAACTTCAAGCTTGATAGCGGCCGCTTTACGTGGGTGGACCGGACGAAGGCGTTGCCAGACGGGTTTAGCTTCTGGGTATGTCTTAATCTCATGTATCACAATGTTGGGGTCAATACTAGACATTTCTTCATAGCTCCAGGCGAAGACGTCACAAAATTCTTGGAAAAGAGACTTGTAGGTGACGACTTCGTCATGGGAACATGAAGCTCCGATATGCACATTTTCGACAATTCCAGGTTTTATGGATATGTCGAGGGGGATGGTGGGTGAGATATTACTTAAGTTCCCTTTGTAGAACAGATCATTTGTAGACTCGAGAATGGTAGAAATGACAACAATGGTCGACGGGGTCGAGATCCGTTGGTAACCCTCGATGGTGTGCTGTTCCAGGAAGAGGATGGAACGATGATGTCCATCGTCCCAAGGGGTGTCTTCCATGGACATAACAGACACAATCATCTCGTCCATGGGAAAAATGACACGGAAAGGATCTAGAGATAAATCACCAAGAGAGGGGGTAGCAGGGGTTGTCGATGGAATGGTTTGATAAGCGGATTCGATCAGACTCAAAGGCATTTCGTCGCCATAACGAAGATGATCATCGGGGTTGGGTACCATCCATGGGTCGTAAGACGTAAGGGTTCTGTGAACAGAGGTGGAGATCATGTTGATCGAGGCGACAAATGAATGTGGAACATCAGGTGGTGGGATGGAAAAAGTACCCATTAACGAGGAATCTTTAAGAAGACCCACACTAACGTTCTCGTATCCAGGGGGGGGGGGGGTTTCAATGAACAACAAGTTGCCGGTACGTGCATCGGAGTGAAAGAAGGCCAATTGGTCGACGGTAACTACTTTTCCTTGATGTGGGAAACACATGACACAAAAAAGAGTCAACACAATTGCACGCATGGAATCAATCCAACTATGGCCAAGTAAAAGGTTGTAATCGAGAGGAGCATCAAAGACCTCCACTTCAACTTGGACCATTTTGCCTTCTAACATAATAGGCAATGAAGGGAGGACACCGTAAGGCTTAAAATCAGAGCCATTGAAGGCTTTGAGCGTGTTGTGGGATTCAGTCAAAGGAGGAGAGCCGATGGCTTTCCATCAGATAATAGACATGACACAAGTCGAGGCACCCTCATCAATAACTATTCTACAAATGTTTTTGTCAGAGACCATAACTTGTATTTGGAATGCGAGTTGAGGGGGTAACCTTGGAATGTGATCTTCCAAGTCAAAAATTATTAAATTTGTATCCGTGGGGTTGATTCCACCAATAGCTTTCAATAGTGCCTTCCGTTGTATAGGAAAAATCTAAAGGACTTCGAGGGCTGACATTGCGGACGGTGCTTGGGCCAGATCTTTGACAATACTGTAGTTCTGGGCAGCACGTGCATGGGGATTGAAAGCCGATTTTCAAACAACACCCTTTGGAGGAGGGCAAAGAACTGTATCTAGGCTTGGTCGTTCAAGATGAAGAGGACCGTTGGTAGGTGGAGTCGTGGGAGATGGTTGGACTAACAAAGGATGTATTGCATCAACCTTCTCTTTGGAGGAAGGATAATCTTTGGCTCGAGTGGTAAGTGTGATGTCATTATTCTTTGAATCACCTATACACATTAAGACATAGGATGTATTTGAGGGGGAAGGTTGGTCATGGATGACCAATTGGGCCTGTTGTTGATAAGGGAAGGGTTGTGACAATACTGCCGGAGTGGGTGGTTTCGTGGTCCCTTGAAGGAACTTGGTAACCTCGGCTCGTCGTGGACAATCCTTAATGTAGTGATCATCACCACAGATAAGACAAGGGTATCGGGGTTTGCGTTTATCCCTATCATCAACAGTTGGGGTTTTGGTTTTCTTAGTTTGCAGATTATTTTTATCCTCCTTGTTCTTATCCTTTCCTTTTTTGGATTTATTTTTGTCGGCAGGGGTAGATTGGACAGAGTTTACCTCATAAGTCTTGCCGGTGGGAGAGATAGGAGACAGAGCATTTTGAACATTAGAAGAAATGGATTTAGGGTTGTTGCTAGAGGTTTGGACGGAATGAGGTTGGGCAATGAAGGTGCCAATCACACCATCATCTACATGAGAAGTAGCACGAGTGGTTGAAGTAGTAGAAGTAGAAGGATGAGGTGCATCGGGGAGTAAGTCATAAAGGGTACCTGTTTGTGAGTAAACGAGGTCTAGGTATTGGGCATGACTGATGGTCTGTTCTTCTGTGACAACTCCACCCATGGCGATGTCATGAGCGATGTCATTCACAAATGATTTCGTGAACCATTATGCCATCAATTGATGGGGAAGTTCGAGTTTGAATAGACGTCATCTCCTTCGCCACTCATGAATGTGATCAGAGATATGAGTGGATTTGGTTTGTTTGAAAGAAATCAAAATCTCGGTTCCCGTTTCGTAGTGAATCGGTAACTGGTAGTGGGTGAGGAAAGCCATAGCGAGGGTGTTGAAGTCGGTGAAGAAGCCTCATGGTAACTCGATATACCACTTTGCGGCGGAACCTGTGAGGGTTCGCTGAAAAAGGCATAAATGAATAGAGTCATCCATCAAGGAGTTGGATGAGCACCAAAGGTGAAAAGTCATTACATGATTGTTTGGGTCCTCTCTCGGTTAACCATCGAATTTAGGGATGTCGGATGGTAGTTTGGCCAGTATGGCAGGCCATTGAGGAGAGTGACGGATTGGATCATTTAAAATCCTCAACAGATATGGTTGAGTGTTTGAGCCCCAAATAGGATTAGACGTGCCTGGATATGGTTGGCCTGTACTAGGGGGTATGACAGAGTTAGCTTGAGGCTGTTGCCCCCCATTCGATTGAGGATTATGTTGTATAAGATAATTCCAATACTAGGCCAAGGATGGAGGTATGTTTTGTCCATAGGGTGGGTTCAGTGGGGGTTTCCCTCTAATCGGGGGTTGCGTCCCAATTGGGATTTGTCCTGCAAAAGGGGGTTGAGTTTGGCCTCCTTGGTGAAATTGTCCACCAACAGGAATCTGGTAATTAGGTGTGGAAGACGGGATGGTGCCACTAGGATCAGTGCCTCTGATAGAGGATGGAAGAGGTCCTCTGAAAGGTGGTGGAGGAAGTGTCGGAATGAAACCGGGAAGATGGTGCCTACAAGGAGTGGAACCACTAGGAGTTCCGGATGTGATTTGTGTAGGAGCGAGAATAGAAGTATTCAATGCATGATATCCGGGCGAAAGTGTTGGGGTGAATCTGGGCAAAAGCAGTGTGCCAATGGGGGCTTGGCTAGCTGGAGTAATCCCGGTGTGAGGACTCATAGTATCTGGGACCATTGTGTAATGGACCATTTGTAGAGGGAGAGTCAAGATGTGGTCAGCTGGCAGAGTTTCTGTACCAGGAAAATAATATGCAGTAGTAAAAGGTTTTGCATCTGGATCAGATGTTTCGGGTAGCTCAGGTGCGACAGTGATATCAACGCCTGCTCCTGAGCCAAAGAGATCCCATCTAAAAATGCCAGTAGTCCAAAAAGGATCTTGACCCTCAGGTCCTATGAAAGGTCTAGTTGGTGATCCAGAAGACTGAACAACTAGATCTCTGGAAGAATTCACTCGAACAATACATCTCTCAGAGTCAGTAGGAAGTCAGAAGTCCTCTCAAGAATTGGTAATTCAGAACCATTCTAAAGAGTTAATTCTTTCCACTTGTGGAGTGACGACGTCTTGGACTTCATTCTATTGAGGAGAGCCCTCCAGTGAGTTGGTAGGCAAGGGTTGAGAACCTTCTAGATCTTCTGGGGGTAGGCCTTGCATTCTATGTGAACGACGTGGAGGGCCAATTGTGATTGAGTTAGAATCTTACGAAAGAAATTCTATGGCCAAATTGGGTAAACAAACAACATACGCTAGTAAAATCTAGGAAGCAAAACCAAGCAAACAAGACCTTCCAATTCCGAAGTCACTAGTTGGTGATGAAATCCAACGTCGCGACGACGAGACAAGAAGGGGCTGGGCTAGGGTAGAAAAGTTACGTTGATGACCTGCTTAACGGACTTACACCCTGGTGCAAGCTCCCACACACAATCGTGGGTATACCCTCCAAGGAGCCTGAGTGATTTTGGCCAATGTTGATTCCAGGTACCGTGAAGACTTACCCCTTCACAGTCACCTTGTGTAAGATCCTAAGCAGATAGGCTACTAATGTTACCACCAACAACAATAATTCCTGGGGGAACAATCAACAGTCCGATCCACACGTAAGGGAAGGGTATCTAGCTCGAAATCAGCTTGAGAGGCTTCCACTCATCATTGCGGGTATACCTTCAAGTGACCCCCATAATATGTGCAATCTCTACACCGATATCAACAAAGCAAGCTGAGTAACTCTGTCAATCTCAATGCGACCTCGAATTTGACCCTTGTGTGAGAAGGGCTTTCCAGGACAAAATGCTGCAAATGGAATTTGACAGTCCTTATCACAAGATACTATTGTGTGTTTTGTGCTTTGGAGAGTGTGTCTCACTGCCCATTCCAAAGCTCTATCCTAGCTAATGTTGGTGTAAAAGAGTCCTAGAAAAAGTTACTAGTTGAATTTTAAAATTGCGCAATATTATTAAAGGCTGTTGTTACTCAAAAGGAGACGAAAATGAACCCGATGTTGTGTGAGACTCTGACCCAACAATGCATAAATAGGAATGAATGAGACAAATTCTTGTTCAATGAATCCTATTTACAGGAGGGAGAGAGGAGTTTTCTGGAGCAATGTGAACTATAATGTATGATCTTCTTTGAAATGTAATATCCAACAACCATGAACAATGCAAATTCCCTATTTGTTCTTTTTTAGTACTTGAATGCCAATATTTTCGAATAAAAAGTTGCTTAAAAAAGAAAATGTCTTTAATTTTTGTTAGAAACCAAACAACAGGGGTGGAACTAAGAAAAAACAAGCAACCAATGAAAAAGAAATATACAACAAACACCCAAACCAATCTTTTAATGAAGACAAAAATAACAAACTGACAAGACCAGTCTCTTCAAATGCATATGGATAACAATTTTCCAAGTAATAAGCAATTGAAAATAACAATTGATCTCAACTTTTAAACTAATCAAAGGCTCCCAACCAAATAAGCACTCGGATTTCAAAACCGGAGATTATACCCTTGTTGCGAAAAGGCCAAGAGGTAAAAATTGAGAAAACATGATCAAGAAGAACTTAATCATTCACAAGATTTGAAGCCAAGAAACATTCAATCACAAGCCAAAGAAGTTCTTCCTAGACACACAAACAAATCTGGGCATCTGAGGACACAAAAGATTTAATCCAAAAATTTTGCAAGTGGGTTCGCAGGCTGGCAGTGTGGTACAGTGCGAGAATCAAGGATTCTCGTAGGCTAGACATAGGCAGAATGCGAGAAGTTTGCACTGAACTTAAAAATAGGGTGCGAACTTTAGTAGTTCTCGCAGGCTAAAAAAGGGTGCAGTGCGAGAAGGTCTGTAATCAAGCAAATTTTGAAAAGAGGACAAAACTTCTGAGGGAACTTCTGGATCCAGGGAGCCTGTAAGGGTCTCCTCAAGACTCAGAGATTGATGGGAATGAAAAATGGTAGGTTAAGAGCAAATGGCCAAGAAAAAACCACAAAAAATGGGTTGTATCCCCAGTGGAGTCGCCAATTTTGTTATCGGACAATTAAGTAGGTGCAGACACTAACATATCTCCCTAGATCCACCTAGATTTAGAACAAAACAAGACAAGACACAACTCTTTCCCTAAGTTGTAGTCATTGAATCTACTAATAAGAAGGAATGAGTGACATACCTTTATATCGCTTCCTTAGGTATCTGTTGTTCCCGCTTCACTCTGGTGCTCTTGTGAAGTCAGGTCAAAGACAACACAAACCAACCAAAGTAAAGATAAGAAAGTATATTCAATGTCAACCTATGCAGATGATCAAGGATTTATGCTATAAAATAAGAGTGATTTTATGGGAAAGGGACATGCCGCTGTATTATATTAAATGAAAGTAGAAGATACAACCTGATCGCCTTGATGTTGCAAGCTTCCTTTCAGTGACCCTTAGTTCCAACACACACTTGCTCTGCACTTGCATGCAAAAGATCCAATACCTCTTGATAGACCAAATAGAGTCTTCAAGCTTCTGTCCAAGCAGGGTTCTTCACACAATTCTTTCACCAATTCTCCATTCAATATTGCTTCACCTTTTCCATGAGAAACCTTTCAATATATAGGAGAAGGAGGGATGGTTACGTGGATGAGGATGATCCCACCAAATCTGAGAAGTCAGTAGGATGCCAACCATGTGAATGCCAACTCATTTTCTAGAAGACCCCCTTCTAGAACCTTCGTGGCTTCTTCTCCTTTCCAAGCTTAAAAACAGGTTCACACCCTATCTATGGAGTAGACTGCGAACAGTTCGCACCCAAGTGTGGGTGGCCTGCGAGAATGAGGGATTATTGCACCCTGTAACATAGGCGGCCTGCAAACTCATCTTAAAAATTTGTTTTTTGGAAGAAGACAACAATCATCTTTCTCAGGCAAAAAGTCCTTGTGGGAGCCTGAACACATCACTTGTAGAGACATCACGAGAGTGACCAAAATCATGTGTAACAGGGTAGCAGTAAATGAGGGAGCAAAAATAACTCCATTGTCCATGATAATGAAGACTTAGTATATAATCCTAAGGCCAACTAGTAATCAAAGAGCATACCAAAAAGTCAAATGGCCAATATGCATGCAAACAAGCTAAAGTGGTTGAGTGACCTCCCTCGCTAAAGAAGGTATGTCTCGTCCAAGAGGCACCTGAGACTCCCTGCTAAAGTTTGGAGGTAACAAAATTAGTTATAAGGGCCCTCGTAGGCTTGACAACCAGTTGGTTAGATCCTCCCAGAGAGGTAATCCTCCATAAAGGCTGTGTGTTGTTCGACGCCTATTTGACTCAGGATACAAGCAGAATAACCCCTACAAGTAACCTATGAGATACCTAAGTCAAGCAACTAATAAACCACTGTATAACTGATGCACATGTGAGCAGTCGTAAGTCCGGATCACCGTATGGGCAGGGTAGCAAAGCCCGAAACCTTGAAAGCACCGCCTCTCACAGAGGTATGGGTACTAGCAAGATCCCCAAATACGAATAAATCCACAGAAATATCTCTGACGCTAGGTGAGTATCCAGGGGTTATCCCTTCAACCAACTTCGCGTGACCTCGTGATTAACTCCGGTGTGAGTGGATCCTCCTGATATTACCAATTATACAATGGACTTCTCAACTCCCTATCTCATACACATATGTTGATTTAATTGCCTTGGATAAGTTTACTCACAAAATCCTATTCCAAGGCACTAAATTCTAAGCTAGTTTGTGCACCCTAAAAATAAAATCGTGACTAATCAATTTTAGTTTAAAGCGTAAATTTTATTGGTCGTGGTTACTCAAAAAGGCACGCAAGTGAAACTCATGGTGTTATGACTTTGCCAGAAAATAAATATGGATATAATGCAAAGTCTATCTTTGACTTTTCAATGAATGATATGCTAATAAAAAAAGTGCAGTCTTCAATTTCAAATCATAAGTAAAATACAATCTTTCGCTAAATGTGCTAAGTTAATGATAAAAAATCAAAGACAAAAATGCCAACCAATGCAAAATGCCTATTTTTTTGTATTTTCGATATTCTAAAAAGAAAATGCATGGACTGATAAGCAACCTGACAGATGAATTCTACTGTGTATAAAAGTAGTAACTCAAGCAGAATACCAGGAAGCCAAGCAAACAACCCAGAAGCCAAGGACAAATTAAAAATAGGAAACAAAGAGAAAGACTATGCCCACAAATTCAACTCCAAATAGGCTTCAGACACTGTGTTCAGACTTGAGGGACAAAGGGATGCAGACTCAATATGAAGTAATTTCTCCAGAGTAACTTTGCTCTCAAAGTTGAATGCTTTCTCCTTCTTTTCCATAGTTCGAAATTGTTCTCTTATAGCCTCCAAAATGCAACTGAAGGGTCAAGTTGGAACGTTTCCAGTACATGGAAGGCCAAGGATCAGATATCTTTTGTCGTGACATGGAAACCCGACCTCATTTTGTATTTTCTGGCACAAATCCCGATATACGTGATCTGTAGTGGAGCATCAAGCGTATACACATCTTGCATAGCAGTTAAGGAGCGTATATGTGGAAAATGTATGTATTTTAGCTCTGGATTCATCAAAAAGGGATACAAATTCTGCATAGGGAAATGGAAAAAGGTCCTCTGTGCAAGATAGCAATGGTGAGGAAAATCTTGCTATAACAAGTGGATGTCCTGGGGACATGTTGTAGCTATTGAGAGCTACCCACAAACCTTGGTTGCATGGGGTGAAGTCATGTTGCATTATGGATATCTGAGGGCTGGTACTAAGACAAGAGGGCACATGATCAGGTACTGATGCATAAGAGAGAGTGGATGTCCTAAATACATGTTGTAGTTATTGAGAGCTACCCACAGACCTTGGTTGCATCGGGTGAAGTCATGTTGCACTATGGATATCCAAGGATGTATAGATTCACATGTTCAATAGTCAATGGATGTGAGCTCGTGTGATATCAGACTTGGAGTTCGTGTCTGGAAAAAATACCTTCCTACTTAAGAGGGAGTGTTAATATTTTTGGTGTAACTACGTAAGATATTCTTGTATATTTTTTTTAGTCAAACCTTTAAAAGGTTATTATAATTATATTGTACAAGTCCACTCGACATAAATTATTATATTATTGGTATTTTACTTATTATGGGTTAGTTAGGTGAAGAGTCATGTCTCTTCAGAGAAAGGGGGTCTCATCACGAGCCAACCTTCACATCTTCATGAAATGCTTGTGGGTAATGTTTTCAGCTCTAGTCACCAAGCCAGGACAATGTCCCTCAAGTCTTCCCTTGAAGCACAAAAGAAAAACCAATAAAACTAAGAATAAAAGGAATTGAATGGGCCAGGAAACAATGGCATCCATGATAAGGTTCAACTCGCCCTCTACAAATGCACCCACAAGTAAGACCTACATTTCCCTATTATCACTGCACCCTATGCCAAAACACTTCCCATGTCACCTCACACACACTTACATGACCTAGATTGACTCTCAGCTGATAAACACCCCTATTTAAGGAGGATTAGCCCAATAGGACATCCTGAGACCCTCTTTAAACCTGACTTTTTAAATTGCATAACGTCTTTGAGCATTTTTCTGGGTAAAGGGGGCTTTGATGGACATGTTTGGGTAATTTTATTATTATATGTGATTGACATTGCTATTATCCCTGTGACTTATGAACCCCTTGAGGGCGTACTTATTCCTGCTGCAGGAGTTTTCCCAGTGGACATGTACATATGGGGGAATGATTAGCTCGGACCTCCATGGGACTGAAAGCCCATAGATGGATGTTGTGACCCCAACCAGGGGAAGAGAGACACCAAAGGCTTGCACCAGGAAGAAAGAAGTATGTTGCCCCGAAGACACTCTGGCAGACCTAGACCTAGGGGGGTCTTGCTTTTCCACCAGGACATTGACCCTTGAAAGCCCATGACATCATCAATTGACCCTAGATGTCATCTAGCTGGGTTTGCATTTATGAGGGTAGTTGTGTGCTAGTTGGCATGTGTGGCAACATTCAGGGCCTCTGGAGGCCAAACGTTCTGCATTTGAGGCCTAACGTTCCACCCTGGGGGCCTAACATCACCCTAGAAGGGCATGACGTCACCCTTGGAGATGAAATTAGGGTTTAATTAATGTCATTTATGTAAAAACAGTATTTTAAATGTAATTTGGCCATGTCGGCCTTTTTATGACCTAATTTTCATAAAAGGTCATTAATACTGTATAAATAGAGAGATACAACTCTCATTTTTTCGTCATCTCTCATCACACAAGTGCGTGGTCTGAAATTCGGCCCTCTTTAAGGGTTATTGGTTGAATTAATTAGTGTGCAACTTCTTGGAGAGGCAATTTTTGGTGTATCTTGGCTATTCTTCATTGTGCAGGATCTTCAACTAGGGTTTGGCTTGATTATTCTTAGTGAAGTAAGTATAAAATATGCAATTTGTTTATGTTAATGAATGCTTGTAGTAAATTTTACTTGGTTCATGTTAAAGATTATGAAATTGCTTGCTCAAAACCCTCGGAGAGAAACATAAGTTATTATCTGTTTCTCTATAATTTTCCACTTGTTTGAATTTCTCAAAGTGCACCTTGTTTAGAAGTAGATACTAGAGCCCTAAATTCTAGTACTCTAGTGGCCCTACTCTAATTTCCTATTGCATATATTATTTCCAAATTGTCCAAGGAAAGAGAAATTGCTAGGGCCTAAGTTTCCTTACTTTCTAGCTAAATTTCTCTTAGGACTTGGATGCTTGAGGCCTTGGGTTAACAACACCTCCTCCATCCATTCCATCTCCTTTTACTAAGTATTATCATTGCTATTTTGCTCTAATATTTGTTTCTGCTATTGTTGACTCCATATACCCTAGAAGGCACTAGTCCACTCACTATAGTGATTGATTGATCTAACAACTCTCAAACTATCTTCCTTGAAACTTTGACTAACTTTTAATAACATTAAACTAGACTAATCCATTGACTAATCTGTTGTTGTTGCAAAAGATTGATTCAACCATCTAACAACAACAAATTCATCTCAAAAGTAACATTAAAAGTTGATTAGACATTGCCAATTTTGATTCTGACAAGTTGTTATGATTCTATCAACTTAGAGCTATATTTTCTTGTCATTTTCAAGCATTCTTAAGGCATAATTGTTGTGGCTGTTAAAATATTCATCGTTGTTATAAATAGTTATCGTGTTTCATTTTTACATCAATTTACTTATTTTTCAGAGGTTCATGGTCTTATGAAGCATTAACATCACATGGTACTTGGAAATTACACTATTTTCTATTTGTTGTCTTGTTCTGGGCAGGTACACCTTATTTACCCTTTTGCTTCAACTATATAAGACACAAAGAACCTCTGACTTGAGTGACCTGTGAGAGGGGTGGGAGTTTCTTATATCTTTTACCTAAGCCTTCTCAAAACTTTAGGTCAGTGGGGACGTCTCCCTTGGGGTACTTTGACATAATCCTAAATAGAAAGGGGTTTCCTAATAAGGTGACAGTGATAGGTCACTCCTTGTTATGCCAATCTTGCATCCACTTGCCTTGGGCTTTGGGAAAGTACAGATTGTGCAAGAACATTTTGGTGCTGCTACCGGGGAACACCGAGTCAATTTTCCTTGAAGGACAAATTTTCGGTAAGCCCTTCTCTCAAAGCCTTTCACCTTTCAAATCTTACCCCGCGACTCCACTGCGGGTCTTTCCCTCTTTTCTCTTTGATAATCCCTAGAAGGATTTGGGATTTGGAGACTCCACCCTATCAGTGATGATGTTGAATATTTGGCGATGAAACTCTTCTCTGCCACTCTTCATGGCAATGCTAGAAAATGGTATGACAGTCTCCCTGATGCCAACATTACATCTATGGACCAATTAGAAGAAACCTTTCTCAAAAGACGAAATATTAAAATAGAAGATATCCACATGCTGATAAAAAGACTCGAATACATGAAACAAACATAGAACGAGACTGCCAAGGAATTCCATACTAGGTTTGAGAATTTTCTACACCAAATTCCTAGAAGTCATCACCCTGAAGACAAGTACCTCGCTTACCTCTATACCAATGTACTCTTAGTGCATTTAGGGTTTCTCCTCAGTAAAAAAGGGCCAAGATCAATCCAAGAAGCTTATTACATGGCTATACAAATTGAGGCAAATATCTCCTTGTTCAAGAGAGAACACCTTTTTACTCCAGAAACTAAAATTGATGACCCCAAAGGTACCACATATGCTCTTAGCCTGGAAAGATTAGTTTCCCTTGAAATTTTTTTTAGTAAATTCCAGGAAAGAAGGGAACAAGTCATCGACCAACAAGAGGTTGAGGAGAAGGATCCTAATAAAGCTTTCCAATCCCATGAGGAAGAGCAAGAATTTACTCATGCTTCTACCGAGAATAATGGAGACCTGGTTAAAGAGCGAGATCCTGAAGATATCAAACATGACGATGAAGTATTAATGTGTGCTCCCCCCTCTGATGAAGCCATCCGAGATCCTATTCCTCCTGCATAAAAAGAAGAGGATGAGGTTAGTCATTTTCCCTTCTAGGTTTTTGATGACACTTTGTTCTATGATTCAGAAGGTGGAGAAATAAAGGAACTCTTGGAAGAGCTAGGCCCTTCATTTTCTGATGAAGGCGAAAATATGATTAAAGAGATGAGTCTTGGGGATGATGTACTGAACCCTCTTCCATTTGATGAATTCATCCAAGCCATTGACGCCCGTGCACAGTAGGAAGTAAACACAATAATTTATTTCTCTTTCCAAAATTTTGATGATGCTTTATTTTATGATTTGGAAAGTGAAGAAGTATTAGAGGAGCCCTTGGATGCTTTAAATCCTTCATGTTATGACAAAGATAGTGACATCGTTGATAATTTTGATGAGTTCATACATGTTGGAAGATGTAAGTGGGATGTGATTGGTTCAGATTAGGATCCCATTTATGATATGGAAGGATATCTTCGAATGTTTCCTTCACAACAATCATATGATCTTCCTAATAATTTTGACGTTTGGCAACAAGATGATGATATAATTACAAAAGTTTTCCAAGCACCCAAGGAGGACCCAGTGCAATATTCTCCTGATGATTTTCGGTCACACCTTGAAGATTTTGATGAGTATTCCTTTGAGAAATTGGATTTATTCTATGAAGAATATTATCAACCACCATTGTGCTCAGATCTTGATAGAGGTGAGGACGTTGCTTGCCAAAAGTAGGGTACTTGTGACAAGTTTCTCTAGCCCCCTTTGATTACTTTACCTTGCTGTATCACTAAGGGAGTAGTTGGGAAACATGTCCCTTGTCTTGAGTTTTCTCCAGGGCAAAGCCTACTTTTAGAATTCAAGGGTAGGTTGAATAACTTAAGAAGACGTTTATTATCTCAGTCTTTCAACCTTCCCTTAAGAAATTGTCAATCACCCTCTAGATTCTTACTAGTCCCTTCCTAGACCTCAGGATGGGAAGACGTCTAAGGTAGCCAACCTTCAAACTCTTTGAGTCAATCTTTTGAGCCTTTGACTTTTCATGATCCCTTTCTGAAATGGATTGAGAACTTTCCTGGAAGTGTGACTTGGCGTAATTTTATCCCTCCCTCCCCCCTCCATGAGATAGACTTTATGATTACCGATGATGTGATACACGTTCTAACTCATGTTGTTTTTGTGCTTGACTTATCATTGTTTTGGTTTATGATGAAGCATAAAGGCAGGTATTATGAGATATTGCTAGGATGGTTTCACTAGTTATTTGACTACACCTAGCATTCAACCAACATGTAAGTAGAGGTAAGTTAGGTAGGCATTTGCACCCATTGTATATACCATTTGCATATCATGTTAGTATAGTTGTAGTTTCATTTTCATATTGTATCTCTCCATTTGTGTATATATGCTTTCTTATCTTTATTTTATATCATATATGAGCGAGGGGTGTTTTCACCACCCTAAAGATCACTGATGCATATTGTTGAGATCCAACAGATACATGTCATAACAGAGATATTGAGGTTCTCATGTGCTCTACGGTGAGCACATGTCCTCGAGTTGGAGACAGATGTTATCCCCTATCCTAGGTATAACTAAGGAGATCATGTCTCGAGGCCCAAAGGTCCTAGATATGGAATGTCAAGAGTCGGATGACTTGAGCATGGCCCCAAAGGGCTCATCTTTTCTTCAATACATCCCATCTATTATCAACAATAGTATCCATCCCACCAACCTGGTCCTGAAGTAGCATTAAGTATTTCTCCATGAGGTAATAAGTCCGGGTATCATGGTATGTGTCACTTTGATTGTTGAATAACTTGAATATGTTGCACTAAATTCTCCTTCATTTCATAACGTTTGCTTGGAAATTATGCTCTTTAACTTTCTCATACCTAGGAGGGTGAAATGATTCCCTAGTAAGTTGATCTCCCTTTAGGATGGGTTTCCATTGGGTGGGTCTATAAAATGTCATCGTCCATTCCCTCCATACTTACAACTTTCCATCATTACTCCTCTCATTTCCCCCCCTACCTTTGTCCAGGCATTGTGTTTGCCACACTAGGAAGGGTTGTACCTTGCCTTGTGGGAAGAAGGGACTAAAGGCCTAGAGGGTAAAAGTAGTTGGCAAGAGTTAAAAGCCAAAAAGAAACCTTTGAGATGCTTCACCCAAGGATTCCATAGAAAGGAGTAAAATGCTTCTCAACAAGAAAAGGGAACCTGTAAGACAAATAAACACTCAAGGTATTAGCTAGTGCATGGGAGGTCTCATCATCAGCCAACCTATTAGGACCATGGGCATGTAGTGGTATGACACTGCCATCTATCTGGTCACCAAACTAGGGTAGTGGCTCTTGGTGGCATAGCCAAGAGAAAGGGGGTCTCATCACTAGCCAACCTTCTCATCTCCGTGAAATGATTGTGGGTAATGCTATCACCTCTAGTCACTAAGCCAAGACAATTTCCCTCATCTCTTCCCTTGAAGCACACAAGAAAAAGCAATAAGATTAAGAATAAAAGGCATTGAATGGGCTAGGAAATAATGGCAACCATGATAAGGTGCAACTCTCCCTATACAGAGGCACCCACAGGTAAGACCTACATTTCCATGTTATCATTGCACCATATTGCCAAACACTTCCCATGTGACCTCACACACACTTACATGACCTAGATTGGCTCTTAGATGGGAAACACCCCAAACTTAAGGAGGATTATCCCAATAGGACATCCTAAGATCTTCTCCAAACTTGACTTGTTAAATTGCATAACGTCTTTGAGAATTTGTCTGGGTAAAGGGGGGTTTGATGCATATGTTTGGGTAATTTGATTATTAGATGTGATTGACATTGCTATGATCCCTTTGACTTATGAAACCCTGGAGGGTGTACTTGTTTCTGCTACAGTACTTTTCCCGGTGGACATGTACATATGGGGGAATGATTAGCTCAAACCTCCATGGGGCTGAAATCCGACAAATGGATGTTGTGACTCCAACCAGGGGCAGAGAGACACCAGAGACTTGCACCAAGAAGAAAGAAGGACGTTTCCCCCGAGACACTCTGGCAGGCCTAGACCGAGGGGGGTCTTGCTTTTCCACAAGGACGTTGACCCTTGAGAACCCATGACGCCATCATTTTACCCTAGACATCATCCAGTCGAGGTTTTCATTTATGAGGAAGTTGTGTGCTAGTTGGCATGTGTGGCAACATTTAGGGCCTTTGAAGGCCAAACGTTCTGCATTTGAGGCCTAGAGTTCCACCCTAGGGGCCTAACGTCACCCTAGAAGGGCATGACGTCACCCTTGGAGATGAAATTAGGGTTCAATTAATTTCATTTATGTAAAAACTGGATTTTAAATGTAATTTGGCCATGTCATCCTTTTTATGACCTAATTTTAATAAAAAGGTCATTGATATTGTATAAATAGAGAGAGAAAACTCTCATTTTTTCATCATCTCTCATCACACAAGTGTATGGTCTAAAATTCAGCCCTCTTAAAGGGTTATTGGATGAATTAATTAGTGCGCAACTTCTTGGAGAGGCAATTTTTGGTGTATCTTGGCTATTCTTCATTGTGCAGGATCTTCAACTAGGGTTTGGATTGATTATTCTTGGTGAAGTATGTAGAAAATCTGCAATTTGTTTATGTTAATGAATGCTTGTGGTAAATTTTACTTGGTTCATGTTAAATATTATGAAATTGCTTGCTCAAAACCCTAGGAGAGAAACATAAGTTATTATTTTTTTCTCTATAATTTTCCACTTGTTTGAATTTCTCAAAGTGCACCTTGTTTAGAAGTAGCTACTAGAGCCCTAAATGCTAGCACTCTAGTGGCCCTACTCTAATTTCCTATTACACAGTGGGTGTGGGGCCGACAATAACCATAAAAATGTCGTTCACAGGAGTGCGTGACTTTTCTCGTACACAGTCGCACATATGGAACATGTACGCTCTATGGGATTCTTAGGCCCGCGCACTGTGCACACGTGCTTCCTTTAGTGTTTCATCACATGTCAATTTTTTGATCAGTTGTATAGTTTTTTCCCTTTGGAAATGTATTTTTGGTGCTGCAGGTGAACTAATAGGTGTTTGGAGATGTTGTATTCTTGTAACCATTTGCATGTGATGTTGCAGACGAAATTTCAGTGATAACAGATGCCCCCTGATGTGTGAGGTTAGGAGCATATGTATAGTTGAAATGCATCAATGTTTCTTCTACTGAGAGTACCATTGTAATGAAGAGTGTTGATAGGAACTGCAAGAGCGATCCGTCGGAGGGAGAGGGGAAACTATGGGATCCAAACCTTTCTCTAGGTAGGGGAAAATAAAATCTATATACAAACGAGGTGGGCATGCCCCATGCTCGTGTCATGTAACTCAAAAATGTATGAAAGTAACTGAAGCTGTATGCTGATGTAGATAACTACAACGCCCTCTTGGGTGGTTTGATAACGACAGATGACAATTCTGGTGGTGAACATACTCTGAAAAGAGGCAAGGATTCCTGTAAGAAGTGTCGATGACTCGTAGGCATTGATGGCCTAACAAATTCAGAGGTCTTCGGCTAGTATAAAACAACTGCAATAGTTACATAGTAAGACCCACCATAACATGAGATTGTGTTGAAGTCGAATGTTATGGGGGTCAATGACAACAAAGAGCAATGATGGTTCTCTCTGTGTCGTTCGAGACTCCTCATTGTAAAGGTAATGTGAGTCAAGATACTGTCACCCTTCTGGAAACTGTGCTGATGTCGACATAAAGGGAGACGTGACTCCAAGAAGAAAAAGGGCTTCATGAAATCCACTGGATAAGATCAGGAACTGATAAGGAACATGGACGAAGTCAAGATGCACTGAGACTCAAGAATGCGCTTGGTTGGGGATATATGTGAAGGATGATTGACAACAACCGTGAAACTAGATCTAGCGTCAGGGGGACGACTAAACATGGGTTAAATTGTGCTAGAGGCGTGACAAAGTGGATAACTCAGAGATCAAGGGTATATGGACTATGGGATACTCGGGGTTTATGGATGATGTCAACATGAGTAGAAGATAGTGAATGCCCCAACCAAGGGTGACATGGGTTGCTTTGCCAGAAAAAGAAGGTCGCCAAGGGTGACAACAAAAAGCTATGTAAATGTTGGAAACAAAGGATTTTTAGAATTACCAAAGAAATAAAGAATAATTTGGGATGAGTGTACAGATACAGAAATGGGTGCCCTAGTGCAGGATGGCTTGACCTGTGAGGGCACAAGTTGTGTGGACGATTGGTAGAGGGCGGGGGCCCCATGGGTGGGTTTCTATATGAGGTAAATGAATGGAGGTCAATTTGCTGATGGGCAAACTAATTGTGGATGGAATGGAGGGTTAATGATACTGCGGAGGCACAGTGAAAATAGAACCATGATGAGATAACCTGGGAGTCCATTTGGGAAATCTAGCAAAATGATGAGAAGGAGTATGTGGCTGATTCTCGGAAATGCATAAGACTATTGGGACTCCCATCCCTAGGGGGTGAAAGTAGCATTAGTGTCAAAGTGCCAAGGGGGACTATGAATGGGACAACTCACGTGGGGGGGACTGTTATCGGGTGACAGTATCAAAATGTAGTAGAGGTGACAATACTACAGAGCTTGATGTAGGGACCCTAAAGGCGAATGTCGGAGGTTGGTACTGGGAGATGCGATTGATATTCGGAGGGAATGATTACATGCCAGTGTCAATCATATACCTGAAGGGGCTGCACTGGGTTGTGATGACCAAGTACCTGCACACATTAAAACTGAATACTCGACGTGAACAATATCTGAAGATAAAGAACATATAACAACTATGTTGTAATTTTGAACATGAGCATGTGTACCTGGACGTAATGTGCGAAAAATGCTCCCTTGGGGCCGAGTACGGATGGTGACGCGAGGAATGTGACTGTGTAGGAGGTGGGATCCTGATCCCATGGATAAAGATGGATCTAAAAACAAAGATTCTGAGCTCTAGTAACTGAGCGTGGAAGTTTGGAAAAAGGGACTATATATGGCTATGGGGCCCACAATGCCACCTCATTTGTACCTGCTGCCATAGTGAGTTAACGAGAGGATTTAGAGGAGATTTGGAGAATACGAGAGTTCAAGTCGACCGATCCAGGATTTACGAGAGGCAGGTTAGTGGTCTCATCCTCCTGCATAGTAGATAGGTTCTATTTTCTAGGCAATGTCATACAGATGGACGTACTAGGAGGTATTGTAGGGGTGGGCCCACCAATGTGCGGGAGAAGGAAAGATACCCGCGCTGAGATGCATGGGTATACTTCCCTCTCCTGCACATGATGTGTGGATGTATTGAATACAACCGTGCATGGGGGTGTGTGGGTGGGAAAAACATGTGTGCATTTGGTGCGCGCCTATTCGAATTACCGCTGCGCACTGTGCACAGCTGTGTAGAGAACAGGTGCACATGAATGCGCACCTGTGGGTGTGACAGATGCACATTTTTTTCGTCGACAACTACGCACTGATGAACAACTGTGCGAAGAACATGCACACATATGTGCGCGCCTGTGGGGGGTGACAACCGCGCACTTGATGCAAAGATGGGGGGTTTGAAAAACTTGTATATTTTTTTTGAAGAGTTGTTTTTGATGAATGATGATTGCTAATCAAGTGTTTTCTAGGTGACTATAGGTGACCAACTGATCATGCCAATTCATTGGAGGGAGTGAGACTGGGAGCTCCTCTGGGAGGCAGTGAGAGAGGAGCCGGGCATTCAGAGACTCTTGACAGCCTGTGGGTTGCTCAAGTTCTTCGACTGCCCATTGATACGGGCATAGGAGTACCTACTGCAGTATCTGATTTCGATGTGGAGCACTAAGCTGTAATGCTTCATTGTGTGGGGGCAACAATTGACATTCTCAGCTATGGAGGATGTGTATTTTCTGACAGGGCTCCCATTTCGTGGAATGGCCCTACCTGCTGATCCCCAGTTGCCAGGGGATGTATGTTTGGTGGACCTGGCCCAAAGGTATTTTTTGGGGCCGAACATGATGTCAGGTTCGATCATCCATATTGAGGCGATGGATGCGCTCTTTCATCAGTGCATCAAAACACTGATTGCAAGGATCTATGGATTCTTAGCGACTCAGTGGATCAGTGGTGGTCAGATAAAGATTATGCAGAGAGCGTTGGATGGAGATTTGTTCGCCTGGGGCTTGACGCTGCATGCCAAGATGATGGGGCAGCTTCACCAATGTCGGACTACCGATTCCGATGATTTTGCCTTTGGATCTATCTTGGTGGCATGGTTTCTGGAGAGGGTGCCCATGTTGCGCCTGAGAGTGTTGCTACTTGCTGCATGGCCACAGGATCCACGATTGATGCGGTGGGCATCGATTTTTCTACGTCATGGAGGGGGGGAGGGTGGCCACTATTTTACGGCCAGATTGGAGCGTGTGTGGCACCATATGACAGAGATTGTACTGCGGTTCCCATATGGTGGGATGGACTTCCAGCATGACCCAGACATGGTGCTGCCTCCTGGAGAGGATTGGGACCATTGAGGTGTGTTGGTGTTTTTATGTTTTTCGATTTTGATAGTGTAGCATATGTTTATATGTATGGATGCTGATTCTATCTTTGTTTGTGTTTTTGCATATGTGGGGCCTTAAGGACTCGAGACAGAGGTGGTTGGAGAGCCATCTTGCCAGGGGCCAGTGAGACCGCCACGAGTGGGAGAGAGATGCCAGAGGGACGAGGCTGGTGCGAGGCCAGTAGATGAGGTGAGATTTGATCGGAGGCGCATATTTGATGATCCAGGTGCTAGGACATCACATGCTCCTCAAGTAGAGGCCAGCATGGGTTTAAAGGATTTTTGACATCGGTTGGAGGTGGTACTGCAGGGTGTGCCAGAGGGAAGGCGGTCCCACATTCATGATGAGAGAGTCCTGGAGCAGTGTGTGGGTGGCCCTACAGAGTTGCAGACCCTGATCGACAGAGCAGCTGTAGCGGGGGCAATGATGACTGGGCGACTGCCCCTTGGACCTAGAGGACTCCCAACTGGTGGGGCACCTCCTGCAGATAGAGGACCTGGTGGTGGTGCTCTGGGGGCACCATGATTGTTGTTTGTATATTTTTGTATTGATATAGGGCCACGAGCCCATTTTGTATAGGGTAGTGTGACACCTATTTTGTACCTATAGGGGTGAGGGGGCTCACGTGCCTATGAGCGACGTACATGTTGTACTATTTTGTAAATATTTATGACACATTGATATATATATATATATATATATATATGAAGATACCTTTTTGGGATCTTTGTGATGTCTACATGTGATGATATTTTTTGATGTTTGTATGATCTCTAATATATATGTCGTGACAAATGATTGACTATGTATGTGTGATGATGTATTGATGTGATAAATGCCAATAAACACTAGGTTAGCCATGTTATATGTTGTTTGATTAAATTGTTGTGGAATATGTGTAAATGTAGTGGAATAAAAATTTCGAGATAAGATTCTAACTTGCAGGTATTTGCGAAAGAAGCAAGGATCGCGGACACGGTACACATTGTTGAACTGTAGGACGATAAGATGGGAATCTAATAAGATGCTAAGGTGACGAATGTGGTGATGACTATCCTCGATGAGGAGGCCAATAACGGCTACATAATCTACTTGGTTGTTGGTTGCTGAGCCCAAACATATGCTGCTGGAGTGGAGCAGTTCATGTGAGGGGGTGTAGAGGGCCGAAGCGAGATTCCGTGTCCAGCGGCTAGCTCCGTCAGCATAACCGATGTGGTAGGCCGATGGATGATGCATCTGTCAATAACATAGATGGTATATCAGACATGAGGCGTGGAGGGAACAAAAGAAGACTAAAAACTCTACAAATGTGTACGAAGAAAAATCCTAGGGTAGAATGGCTACGCTTAAGCGTAAAATTTCTTTAGGTACAACCCATTGACGGGTTCTTTGAGAGGATAGCCTTATGGAGAGGCTGGGATGTAGGCGCTTTTAGTGAGGCAGTGTTGGACGATGTAGGGTCCATGCCATAATGACTCGAATTTCCCATGATTGAGAGTATTGTGAGTGATATCATAGGCTAGGATGAGATCTCCTTCGTTAAATGAGCGAAGGTTGACATGGCGGTCAAAGGTGGCCTTCGACTGTTTCTTTGTTACCTCATTGTTATGTAAGGAAGACCGATGATCTTTATCCAATGACTCTAAGTTCAACAAGCAGTGCTCCATTGTACCAGTGTCAGGTAATAGCTTGATGGCGGTGCACAACATGGGAATTTATCACTTGATGGGGAGGGTGGCTTCAATCCAATGGACGAGATGAAACTGTGTAAAACTGGTGGCAGTTTTGACTGCCGTGCGATAAGCCCATAATGCTGTAAACAACATATGATTCCAGTTGGTCTTATATTTGTTGACAGTGCGTTGCAACATGGTTTTGAGGACTTTGTTAACAACCTCGACCTATCCGTTGGACTGACGGTAATATGGGAAGACAAACTCATGGGAGAAGCCTAACCTTGAGGAGAGTTCGACGAAAATATCATTCTCAAAGTGTTTACCATGATCGAAGACAAACTGTAGTGGGACTCCGAAGCAGGTAATGACGTGGTGGAAGAAAAAACATGTTGCTGTGTCAGTAGTGTTGTTGAAGGTAGGCATAGCTTCGACCCATTTGGTAAAGTAATCAACGACTACGACAATGTACTTGTGTCCATTACTAGATGGAGGGTTGAAAATCATGAATTCTATGCCCCATTTGCAGAAGGGGCTTGACAACGTGGATGGAATCATGAAACAATGTGGGCCAGAAGTATCTTGCTCGAATGATTTTTTGGGCAGTGGACATCCCTGAGAGGTGGCCCCCGCAAGCGCCGTTATAGAAATCGTTCAAGACTTTGTCTACTCTGTCGATGGTCAAACATCGACGGAGTATGGTGTCGACCCCACGTCGATACAAAATGTCACTGATGAGGAATTATCGAGGGGCCTGATGGCGAATGTGCCGACGATTGTCTTGAGAGAGATGAGACCCAAACTTCTGTGTCTGAAGGTAGATGAGAAGGTCACCATACCAGGGGTCATCCAAGGGGATGTAGAAGAGGCGTTCATCGGGAAAATCCGTATTAACAGGCGAACTTGTAGCGTCCGAGGGAAATGTCGTGATAAGTTCGGCGAGAGCAAGTGCTTTCCTGCTTTTGGGAGTTTAAAACTCTAGGTCGTATTCCTGAAGGATGACGATCCATCGGACAAATTTACCATTAATATGTCTTCGACTAAGAAAGTACTGCATGGGGTTGGAATCTGCCATGACTTTGGTAGTGCGAAGAAAGATGTAATGACACAGCTTCTAGACTGTGAGGACAACTGCAAGGGAGGGTTTTTCTTCATGATTGTATTTCAGGAGTGGGCCTGAAATATTTTTACTGATGTAGTAAATAACATGCTCACGACCATCATCCCCTAGTTGGACAAGAACTCCTCCTACTGAGATGATTGAGGCCGACAAGTAGAGGATGTAGTCGCGATCATAGTCAAGGGGACTAATTAAAGGGGCATTATATAGGGTCGATTTTAAATCATCAAAAGCGGTTTGGGCATGTTCATCCCATCGAAATGGGATATCATGATGTAGTAAGCAAAGGAAACCATGCGTGTGAGTGGAGTAATCTGGGACAAAGCATCATGAAAAAATTGGCTTTGCCTTGTATTCTCTGCAGTTGGCACAAATTCCTAGGTGGTGGAATTTTTGTGATAGCTTGGACCTTGAGGGGGTCCACCATGATGCCGTGTTGGGAGACAATGAACCCAAGGAGGCGTCTGACAGTGACACAAAATACACACTTGAGGGGGTTCAAGCGGATATTATACTGACGACATCATTGAAAGATGACTCGTAAGTGTTATAACCCTAAATTGCACCACACATGCTTACCTGGCATCAGGCCAACTCATATCCCTTCCTTGCCAAAGCCATGCTGAATAAACTCTTGAAAATCCTCTTAAATCAAGTAAAACGTGCCCTAAACTACTACTGCACGCATTGGAACGCTGGCAGGATTACTGCTGCATGCGTTGGAACGTTGGCTGGCCCACTACAGCCTGCGTTTACCTAACAAAGCACAAAAACAGGAAAGTTGCCAACGTGACAAAAAGCTATGGGTCAGTTAACTGGAACTCCCAGCCATGCATGGCTGAGAGTTCGTCCAAAACCCTAGCTCCTTCTAGCCTATAAAAGAAGGGGTAGGGGTACTATTTGGAAGAGGAAAAAGATAGCAAAGAAACTCTGCCCAATTGCCGAATCCATTTGTCCCAACCCTTTAGCCTTTCCTCAAGCTTAAGGAGAATTAAAGCAAAGAAGTTGGAGGACAAAGAAGAGGAGGAGCCCAGGATCATGATCGAGGAACGGTGGCCAGTCTCTATCATTATTGTAAGTTGATTCATCTTGAGATTAATAAAAGAGCACTTTCCCCGTCCCAATACATGAGTTATATATATTTTATTTGATTTATGCTTAATCTCTAACCCTTAAGTAGAAAAATAGCATGCATGCATAGTGTTTTGTCTCGATTGCAGGATTGTCTTTGGAAGGAGCAGCGCAAGCAAGCGGATAAAGCGCAACGAAAAATCTACACCAAACATCGCTAAAAAGGTTAGTAGGTCTTTTCCATGCTTGTATGTGAAAAAAGGGGTTTGAGTATTGGGGTGATAGGTTAAAAGTGATTTATTTTAGGTCATGATATACATACAAGTTCAACCCTAGCTTGTTAGTCCGTAGGGTATTATTTCCCAACAACAGAATTGGCGACTCCACTGGGGATATTACTCTTAGGGTTTCTGGATTTAATTGAGGTTTTTGGGTAGTTAAAAGAATTAGATTTTCTGCTTCTTTGTTTGTCTGTTTGCTGTTAGGTCAGAGCTAGCAGGGAACCTGGTTCTTTATACCAGCTTTTCTTTGACTGTTGCTTGACATTTATTATCGGGACACACAGAGGTACACGTGGCCTGCATAAGGCCTGCACGCGTGTAACCCGCGCCCTAACCTCTTACAACCCGCGTTTGAACGCTTGCTGTAGAAGTTTCAGTAGTGTGTAGGAGTCAGAAAGCTTAAGAGGCAGTGCCCTCTTCCCTGTCAGAATTTCACATTCTCAGGGGGATTTTTGGATCCTGTCTGGGTCTTGCTGGTTCACAGTATTGTCTCAATCTGCTTTATTGTGTTTGTTATTTTTTGCATTTATTTTCCTTTTCTGTTAAAGAAAAAACATCCAAGCCTTCAAGAGACCCTGGTTGACAATACCAGAGGCCTCTTCCAGGCCTGGGCTGTCTGTGGTTAGTTTTGTCTTGGATTTTGCACATACACACGGCCTGTATCAGTTCAGTCCGCGGGTACCCGCGCTCAGTTATAGCTCAGCACGTGTTTGCACGTGTGCTGTTTCAGTGACAGTCGCGGGCTTGTCAGGTTGCTTTTCATTCTGGGTGGGGCAGTCATCCCCTCTTGTGGTGAGAAGTTTTTTCCTCTCAGGGATTTGAATCTAGGGTTGCACAGTCAGTAGGTTAGGGCTTCTTTCCTTTAGCCTATTTTTCTTAGTTGATGATTGATAGAAAAGATAAAAAAGAAAAATTGTGTTTTATGGTTTTTAGACAAGCGTAAGAAGCAGTGCTTTCTCGATTGCCATTGAGTGTCTTTGCTCTGTTTCTTTGCGATCTGCGCTTTAAGCCAGAATTTTATTTTGTTTTCTTGGTTTTGTGCTTGTCGACATTTTCCCTTTGTTGCTTCATTTAGCACTCAAATAAAAAAAATATATATCTCTTTTTCATTTTCTTCTTTGTTTGAAGATTGTGTTGCTGCATCAATAGCTAGGAAGAATTCTTTTTTCATAAGTTTTTGCAGCGCATTTAGAGCATAAGTAGCTCGCAGATTGAGTGAAATTCCTTTATGTTTGCTGCATGACATCTTAGAAAATTCGAAAAGAAAAAGGAAGTCTTTCTTGTTGAAAAGTTGCGGATTTTTGCATGTTTTGTAAAAGTTTTTGTTTCCAAGCATTTCTTATTCATTTTGCTTTGAGTCTTTACACACCATCAGTTTCACCTTCATACCTTGTGATGTAAAAAATCCCATTAAAAGCAACGTTAATTAAAATCTATTAGACTTTTTGTTTGTAGGGTTCATACACTAGCTCAGGACTAGGGCCTTGGAATAGGTTGGAGAGTAAATTCTCCAAGGCCACTCAAACCAAACATTGGAGTCTGTCATAGGGAGTGTAGAAGTCCAGTTACGTGAAAGTTATCCGGGACCCCCCTCTAACACAGGGGCTAAACACGAGGTCGCGTAAGGAAAGGTAGCGGAGATAACCCCTCCAAAGCTGGACCAAGCATAGTGGAGAACACATATCGAGGATTTGTTAAGGGATTCCATCGTTTGCATTTGCCACAGGGCTTCGTGGGTCTCGAATCCGTTCGAGGTCCTCAGTTGTCTTCCGGACCATTTGCTCTCGATACCCTTGACAAGTTTCAGGCTTGATACCCTGCTCATTGTGGTCTACCCGACTATCGACTGTACCTGCCTGGTGACTGTTCGCGTGCTGGAAAACTAGTTGCCAATCTTTTCTAGGGACATACACAGGTGACTGCGGGGGTATACCGCAGTACCTAGGATAGACATCGAGCCATGATTTGCAGAGTATACCTGGAGGGTGCTTCCGTTTTCGAGTTGCACTCTCACCGGTAAGTTGCTCTAGTGTTGGTTGTTGTAACTGTTCTTCAAAATAGTTAGTGTTTGCTTGTCTTATCTCATAGGGGATTTCTTTTAGTGTGTGTTACTGTTTGATCATGTAGAATACCTTAGCGTGTCGTGAATATTCTCACACAGTGGAGGATTCAGAGCTCCGCCGGTCACGAAGGCTTATGGGCCTGCCGCCGGTTATACTGGAGCCACCTCCGCCACCATTGAGGTGGAAGCTAGACCAACAAGGGTCTTTCGAAGCAACCGGGTTACAAACCATTGAGCCCGAACAACTACCGGAGGAATCAACCGCCAATATTGGTTTGGTTGAAACCCCAACCACTGATACTTGGCCGCAAGTGATTGTGCCAATTCAATTTTACGAACGCCTGTCAGTGCATCACACAGCTATGGCAATAAACGCTGTTACTTCATCGGCGAATTCTTCCATTCCCATCACCGTTGCTACCACAGGAGAAGCTTCTCCTAACTTGCCCTTGTCGACGGTCCGGGCCACCATGGTCTCGGCTGCAACTACGTCGCACAGTGGACCGACCCCATCTATCGCGGCGGCCACACCTCCCTTCACACCTAGTGTGACAGGCCCTCCGTTTTCATACGGTATGCCCAGTTCAGGTACAAGTCCTGCACTCACTTCCTCCACTTTACAGACTTTGGGTCTGGGGGCAGGGAGCTCTAACGCTCCTCTGCAAGGTCAACTTGGGGGCATTCCTTTCCCTTTCAATGCTTTTCCTTACGCTGGAGGTCATATCTCTCCTTCGTCCCCTTTGCTTGGTGGATTGCATCACCAGTCCGCTGGACAACCTACACACACGAGTTCATTTGGAGCCGGGAGTCAAGGAACACCTGCGCAAACTCTGCCGGTAGGTTCATCACCGTTTGTTTGGAACAGGACGTTTGGTAACAACACTTTCGCATCCACTACTTTCCCATCTGGGGGCACTCCCATCTTTGGACAGTCTACTCCGGCGCAGGGTACTATTCCTGCGCCGGGGGCACATATACCAGGACCTTGGAACTCAGGACAAGGATCCGTTCCTTCCTCTGGAATGCCGTTCTGGGGTAATTCTTTCCACAGTCAATGGAACCCTGGACAAACTTCTATGCCTCTCCCATTAGGACCGGCATGGGGTAATCCTTCCCAAATTCCGTCAAACACGATGAATGCCCAACATCCTATGTCCTTTATGGGGAATTAGCCAATGATGTCTCCACAGATGCAAAATCCTTACGCTGGTCAGGGCCATGGTTTCTACCAGAATCCGGGCCAGCAGCCAAACTTTTCCTGGCAACCTGGTGCCAGTCAAACCCCGGGACCCTTTTTTCCAGGCTATCAGCAGCAACCCAAACTACCATTCCTGGCGACGTTACACTTGCCAGATTTGACACAGTTGTTAAATGATCCTATTTTTCATGATCCACGTTGGCCTCCTATGCCAAAAAAGTTGCCTTCATACATTCCAAAGTTCGAGGCCAAGCCTAACGAAGATCCAGGTGATCACGTGACTACTTTCCATCTCTAGTGTTCATCTAACTCACTGAAAGATGACTCCGTCTAGTTGCAATTGTTTCAACGCACTCTTATCGGGAGTGCCGTGAAATGGTACATCGAGCTTCATCGCTCATGATATTCTTCTTTTGGCGAACTGGCTATGGCCTTCCTTAACCATTTCCAGTTACCTGTGAGATACGACGCGGGCACAGAACTGCTTGCCAATTTTGAACAGACGACATCGGACCATATCTCTGATCATATCCGAGAATGGAGACGCCGAAAGAGTCTAATCAAAGTACCAGTTCCACCAACATTCCTGCTTGAGTGGTTCCTTAAGTCTTTAGTACCGCAATTATCCAAACACGTCGCAACTTCTGGGGTTTTATCCGAAGAAGATGCCATCATGAGGGCTCAACAGTTTGAGCTTATCTATTCTCAGTCTGGTTTGTTATACAACATCCTTCCGGATGCACCATGATCGATACTGGACAAAACTAGACAGAGAGCTGGACCACATGCCAATGGTATTGTTGGTTCCGCACAAACTAAGCCCGCTGAGCAACAATTGCAACAGTTATCTATACAACACTCAGCGACCAACCAGACTACTACTTTGGCTGCTCCTCCTACCCAAACGTCGGAAGTACACTCCGTACAGACGACTAACCCAAAGGCCACCCAACAGCCCGAGGGAAAGAAAAAACAACGCAAGAAGGGTAAGGGGGATAAAAAACCCACTGATAATGCTGGTGAGGGCACCACGGAAAAATGAAAGGCAAGGTATCCGTGCAACTTGTGTGCAGAAGACCACCCGACCCATTTGTGTCCTCGACTTGCAAAGGCCCAAAAGTTTGTCACACAGCAACAACAAGCTGTGTTGACTAATCCCTTTCAGCATGGGAAAAATTTAACTCAAGCCTCTACAAGTGCCGAAGGGGGCAGCCAAGAAAACTGCCCTCCTCCAAATAATTCCTCTTCCGTGAACGTATATATGGTTAGGGGTGATGCCTTAATAACGACTAGAGCACACGACTATAGTAAACCAAGTGCCTCTGAGAAGGGAAAAGAGGCCGAACTCCCATCTCTTCCCCTACAAATCGAGAAGACGTTGGGTGAAACAATGACACACATTCCAAAGGGTGCATTTAAGAAAGCTTCTCACAATCCCAACGCAAGGGCCGCCCAAAATTACTCTGTGGTGGAAGATTTATCCCAAACCCCTTGTGCTATGTCCACTTTGGAGGTCCTCCAAAGTTGCCTTGCTCAGAGGAAAGCCTTGTTGACTGCTTTAGGCTCTACTGAGACTTGTAACCCGGGTACAATCATGCTAGATACGACTGACTTGAAACCTCGTCTGCCTTACCACGTTGCGTTTCAGATAATAGTGGCTCATCCCACGAAAACATTTACATGAAATATCTTTCGCACGGTGGTCGACAAGGGCGCCTCGACATGCGTTATGTCGTTAGCATGCTGGAAAGCCATTGGTCAACCCGAGTTGTCTCCATCACCTACTCTCCTCACTACGTTCGACGATCGTTCTTTCCGACCACATGGCATCATTCCTTCTTTCCCTGTGCAGTTAGGAGGGAAGACTGTGTGTGTCGAGGTAGAGGTAGTCGATGCCCCCCTCGACTACAATATCTTGTTAGGTCGTAGTTGGACTTATGCGATGCAAGCTGTGGTTGCTACAATTTTTCGAGTCTTGTTGTTTCCACATGAGGGTCGGATAGTGACCATTGATCAATTGTCCTTCTCTCGACCTGACCCAACTTTGGGGGCATCCACAGTTCCCATGATAGATAATCCTCAATCCGGTGTCGTTAACGTAGGAGTTGGTTTGTGCCCATCCCTGATGGGTACTTTCGATTACCCACCTCCTCATGGCGATGTCAAGTTTATATCGACTCACCACAAGGCTGAAATTTTTCACGTTTCGTCGTTCCGCACAACTTACTTTGAGGATTCGTGGATTCTTCCTTCCCCATCAACCACAATGGATGAGACAGGGCACTCCAACATGTCCATGCCCTTGTCGGCCGCTGAAGTAGCGTACTCTTTAGTCCAACAAGCTTCAACTACTCCTGATCCGACTCCCGCACAAGAGTTGGATCCACTTCTAGAGCCTATCTGGGCTCATGATTCTCTTGCTACCACCGATTCGTTAGACTTAGTCTTGCCTTCTGACGAAGCTGTAATCGAAGCAATGACTGGTCCAGACAAACCTTGGGACGATCTTCATCGCAGATCATATTTCCTCCCAGAGTTAAACCGAATCATGGCAGGGGAATTCACTATCACCATGACGGGAGATCAGCCGTGTCCTATTAACCTCTTAGCTACACAGGAAATTTATGCTGAGGGCAATATGGTGACTATCGCTGAAACTATACCTATCAATATCTCCCGAAACCCTAGCGTCGTGGAGAATGTCTTCGTCAGAGCGGATTGCTCCCCCGAAGAGATTCAGATTTACACGGATCTTTTTAAAGAATTCCGCGACGTTTTTGCCTGGTCTTATGAGGAAATGCTAGGCATCGATCCGAAAATAGTTGAACACGAAATCACAACGTATCCTGATGCTAATCCTGTTCGAAAAAAACTTCGTCCAGTTAATCCTAGGAAAGCAGTAGCCATTAAGATAGAGGTTGAGAAATTGCTCAAGGCAGGGTTCATTTACCCTATCCATCTGACTCAATGGGTGTCAAACCCCGTGCCGGTCGATAAAAAACAAGGCACGATTCGTGTATGTACCGATTTCCGTGATTTGAACAAGGCATGTCCAAAAGATAATTATCCGACCCCATTCATTGACCAGATCATTGATGAATGTGCCGGTTGTGAGGCCTTTTCATTCACGGATGGTTTTTCAGGCTATAACCAAATCCAAATCAAACCTGAAGACCAACATAAAACGACATTCATTTGTCCATGGGGTACGTTCGCCTATCGTAAGATGCCTTTTGGCCTCAAGAATGCTGGAGCCACTTTCCAGCGGGCCATGTCTTTTTCATTTCACGACCTCAAACATATAGTCGAGGCCTATATAGATGATTTAGCATCACGCTCTCGCAAGCGAAAGGATCATCCTATGCACCTCCGACTAATCTTCGAGCGCTGTCGCTACTTCAAGATTCGCTTGAATCCCAACAAGTGCAACTTTTGCGTCACGTCTGGACATTTATTAGGTTTCATCGTTTCAACCACAGGGATCATGGTCGATCCTCTTAAGGTGGAGGAAATAATCCAGTTTCCCCCCCCACGCACAATCTTACAACTTCAAAGCCTTCAAGGCAAGGCGAACTTCTTACGACGCTTCATCGCCAACTATGCCGAAATCACCAAGGGATTTATGCGTTTACTGAAGAAAGATGTTCCCTTTTTCTGGGACGAAGCAGCTCAACACTCTTTCAACGCATTAAAACATGCCCTCACTACCGCCCCTCTGCTCCGGACACCTAACTATAAAAAAGACTTCTTATTATATCTGGTCGCCACAGAGTCAACCATAGGCATGGTTTTAGTTCAGGAGGATGATTCGTTTTCCGAATACGTGATCTACTACCTGAGCCGAGGCCTCGTAGGACCGGAACTTAATTATTCCCATCTCGAAAAACTTGCGTTGGAAGCAGTTCATGCTGTCCAATGGTTCTGTCACTATGTTCTGTTTCGTAAGACCACCGTCGTTGCCGTCGTGAATCCATTCCAATACATGTTGACACGATGAGTTATCGGGGGAAAAATCAGTAGATGGATGGTAATCCTACAAGAATTTGACTTAGACTTCATTTCAGCCAAGTCCAAAAAGTCACTGGTCTTCGCAGAACTTATCTCGGAGCTTCCGGTTGAGTCAGGTGACGTTGTGCCTGAGGAATCGCCTATCCGGGGAGATATGTTTTTGATTGAATCTTCAGACCCCTGGTACAGAGATATACTGATCTATCTCCAGACTTTGAAGTGCCCCACCTCTGCTTCTCGTGATGAGCGTCGGCGGATACGCCATCAGGCCAAGAACTATCTCATACTCAATGATACGTTGTATCAGAGAGGGGTAGACTGCATCTTGTGTCGATGTCTCACTCATGAGGAGGCCGTCATAGTGCTCAATGATTGTCATATAGGAGCCTGTGGTGGCCACTTGTCCGGGTTGGCAACAACCCAAAAGATTTTAAGAGCAGGTTACTTCTGGCCCACACTTATGAAATATTGTATCGAGTCGGTCAAGAAGTGCCACCCGTGCCAAATCTTCTCATGGAAGATGAGGGCACATCCAGCTCCCATGTTTCCTGTCATCACCGTTGGTCCCTTCACTAAATGGGGGATTGATTACACTACATGCAACCCCCCGTCAGCAAGGGGGCACCGCTATATCATCGTAGCTATCGACTACTTCACTAAGTGGGTCGAAGCTATGCCAATGATCAAAGATGATGGAGAGACTGCAACTCTCTTCTTATTCAACCAGATTATAGCACAGTTCGACGTCCCGAGGGAGATTTTCACTGATCATGGCAGTCACTTTCAGAACCAAATGATGTCTGAATTAACATCAAAGCTTGGGTTACGACAAGAACATTCATCACCTTACTACCCCCAAGACAATGGGCAGGTGGAAGCTGTAAACAAAACTCTTAAGACAATTCTACAACAAACTATCAACTCAGCCAAGTCCAATTGGCATTTGATGTTATACTCGGCATTATGGGCTTACCGAACCTCAGTGAAGACTGCAACCGGTTTCTCACCTTTCAACCTCGTTTATGGGCTGGAAGCAGTCTTGCCCATCGAATGTCAAATTCCATCTCTGAAATTGGCAGTACAGTTATTGCCAGACACTTCTCCGCTTGAAGAACGGTTAGTACACCTTGAGCAGCTTGATGAACAGCATCGCGATGCGGCCCTGGAAAACGAGGCTCATTAACATAAGGTCAAGTGTCAATATGATAGGTCCGTTCGTCCTCGGGTTTTTTCTGAGGGCGACCTTGTCCTGGTTTATGACCAAGGTAAGGACCCCCTGGGGGCAGGAAAGTTTAAACCCATGTGGTTCGGACCCTTCATTATTAAGGAGGTTTTAAAAAAGGGCGCTTATCGTTTGGTCGATTTTGAAGGGAATGCTTTGGCGGAGCCTAGAAATGGGCTCTACCTCAAGAAGTATTACTCATAGAACGGTCACTATGGGTAACTTTTTGTAACATATGTATAGTCTTTGTACTATTACTTTTTTACATTTCTTTTAAAAAGTGTTATGGACGTGTCATTGATGTTATCTTTCGTCAATATGGCAGATGTCAAGTGAATCCGAGGTGTTCGTTGGGTATGCGGACGGTGCTAGTCGACACACGTGGAGGCTTGCCTCCGCAGCTTGGGTGATCTTTACACCACAGGGTCAGTTGTTATCCTCCGAGGGTATATGCTTAGGTGACACCACAGACAATGTTGCTGAGTATAATGCAGTTATTGAGTTGCTTCGTGACGCTTTGTCATTGGGTATCTCTCGTCTCCGGGTCTATCTAGACGCTCAACTGGTTGTGTCGCAGCTAAACAAAATATACCGGGTTCACGACCCAACTTTACACCGACGATTCCTTAGGGTACGTCTCTTGGAACACAACTTTGATTATATTACATATTTTCATGTTCCTAGGAGTCTAAATCAAATCACAGATACTCTAGCTAATCACATTTTAGATTGACATCTTGCTCACATATAAAAAGATCATGATCATACACATGTAAATACATTGTTGTACACATAATCCATAAGACACAAAAAAGAAATAAAAACCATATATAAACATCATAAAATCCTCAGAGTACATAGATGGGCGTAAGCGCCTCAAAAAGTGGGAACAATAATGAGTCACTGGGGCTTATGCCCTCAAAAAATATATACATATCAATGCTCGTGGCACATAAAAGTCTAAAGTCTGTTCAGGGCCTATGGGCCCTGTTATAATCATGTATAGCCTGGGCTAAATGCCTAAACAATCGGACCCATGTCCGAGGTGCCCCCACGACATGAGGCTGCATGGAGGGTGGCAGGTCCTCTATCTATGCCATGGGAACTGTGCGAGTGAGCACAGTAAAGTTCCGCTCAATCCGCCTCAGGACTCTCTCGGCCTCTCCTGCTGGGAGGTTCCTGGCTACTGCTGCTCCTCCAGCGGCGGCAGCTGCGGCTTCTGGCCGTGGGCGACGCCTGCTCCGTGCATAGTCAGCAGGTCGCACGGGTCCCACATCTGCATGCAATGAACGTTCACCCATCAAAAACTTTGGTATATCAAAAACATGATATATATATCGAAAAAGACATAAAAAAATTACATATGCAAAAAAAAAAAAACTATAGGTGGAGACTTACCCATCTCCCCTCGCTCCTCACCAGGAGGCACTGGTATCGCTGGATCTATGGAGAAGTCGATCCCTGCGTATGGGTAGTCCTCAATAGTCGGGATTTGCCGGGACAGCCAAGCAAAAAAGTCGTCGTTGAATGCCTCTGTGGTCCTTCCGCCACCCTGTCGCGGCAACAACGCTGCCCATCTGCATACTGCTGGGAATGTAGCTAGATGTCCTCGTACTGTCAGCCGAGGACTAAAACATGGAACTCTCTCAAAGAAAAATGAACACAGGATGGTCCCAAACCCGAAGTTCCTGTGTGTTCGTTGTCTACAAGATGTCAACTGTCCTATCATGCTCGCTAGTAGTGTGGTACTCCAATAAAAAATTTGTGCATTCATGCACTGGATTGCATAGTTCATCTATGCACGCGAAGCCTGATGCACGACTGCGGAGCCGGTAATCTGCCCAATGAGTGATAAAATAGTCTGAAGAGCGAGGCTGGTAATCCTACTAACAGGTACCGAGGAAGATCTCTGATCAGTCCCAGCCTCACAATACTCCTCGATCAGCTCCGAGACTTTGCTCGGCCCCACAGGAAAAGTCTGGAAGTTGACTGGTTCCCCTCTCCTCGAGAGGCCAGTAAAGAAATAAATATCCTCGGTGGTGGGCACCAAGGATTTCCCCTCTATCATAAAAGCCTCTGCATCTGGGTGCCAATAGTCAACCAGGGCATTCAGCAGCCTTGGTTGCGCGTGCATAAATGGACGCAAAAAGAATTTCACTAAACCACACTGCGTTAGTACGACCATAACATTCGGATCTGCAGCCACTAACTCATTGGCGGCCTTGTGCTCCCTCTCCCTCCACTGAACATACATCCTGCCAACACAACAAAAAAAAAGGGAGGGCTTCAGTACTTGTTTGAGTCAATTTTTCCACCGCGCGGGGGGTACCCGTGGCCTGTAGAGGCGACAGTCGCGGGTACCCGCGAGCAAGGTTTGCCCTGCCCGCGGGTACCCGCAGGCTGTCCCTAGACAACCCGCGTTTGCCTAGGGCCGACCTCTTTGAGGTCGCCCCCCCCCCCAAAACACACTTAAATGCAATAAATGAAGCATTGAAGTGCAAGATAAGGGAGTTTGTACTTACTTGGTCCAAGCAGAAGTCCGTTTCGTCCACTGTAGCTCCCGGAATCACGATCTTTGGCAAAGGGGGTCTTTTGGCTCCAGAGTCAATTTCCAAATCAGCAATGGTGATAA
>ML791702.1:340382-366981 GCA_009831015.1 Picea engelmannii | reverse complement strand
AGAAACTCTGCCCAATTGCCGAATCCATTTGTCCCAACCCTTTAGCCTTTCCTCAAGCTTAAGGAGAATTCAAGCAAAGAAGTTGGAGGACAAAGAAGAGGAGGAGCCCAGGATCAGGATCGAGGAACGGTGGCCAGTCTCTATCATTATTGTAAGTTGATTCATCTTGAGATTAATAAAAGAGCACTTTCCCCGTCCCAATACATGAGTTATATATATTTTATTTGATTTATGCTTAATCTCTAACCCTCAAGTAGAAAAATAGCATGCATGCATAGTGTTTTGTCTCGATTGCAGGATTGTCTTTGGAAGGAGCAGTGCAAGCAAGTGGATAAAGCGCAACGGAGGATCTACACCAAACATCGCTAAAAAGGTTAGTAGGTCTTTTCCATGCTTGTATGTGAAAAAAGGGGTTTGAGTATTGGGGTGATAGGTTAAAAGTGATTTCTTTAAGGTCATGATCTGCATACAAGTTCAACCCTAGCTTGTTAGTCCGTAGGGTATTATTTCCCAACAACAGTAAGTCTTCTAGATGCTGAGTTCGTTTCTTGGATCAAGCAGTGAGGTCATCCAAGTAAGCGAGAATGATGCGAGCAAGATCATGGAAAACATAAGTCATGGCCCGTTGGAACATAACACCTACATTTTTTAGTCCAAAAGGCATGACATGATAAGAAAAAGTACCCCATGGGGTGGTAAATATGGTTTTGTACTGATCTGCTGGATGGATTTGGATTTGATTGTAGCTAGAGAACCCATCCGTGAAGGACAGGGCCTAGTGGCCTGCACAATCATCGATAATGTGGTCGATGAAAGGAGTGGGGAAATTATCTTTGGGACAAGCATGATTAAGATCGTGAAATTAAGTGCAGACGCAAATAGTGCCCTGTTTTTTGTTAATGGGGACGGGGTTGGAGACCCATGACGTGTATGCGATGGGGTATATGAACCCTGCAGCGCGTAGTTTGTCAATTTTGGCTTTGATAGCCACGACTTTTGATGGGTGAAGTGGTCATTTCTTTTGACGTACTGGGGTGACATCAAGCCATGTGTCGATGTGATGTTCAATGATAGAAGGATCGAGGCTGGGCATCTCTATATATGACCAAGCAAAAATATCCCGGTATTCCTGAAAGAGAGCTTTGTAAGCCGTGATTTCGTCAAGGGAGCATGCAGCGTCAATGGTGATTTCCTCTATGATTCCTGGTCTAATGGAAATGTCGATTTTGACAGTGGTGGAAATGTTGGCCATATTGCCTTCTTCAAAAGCATTGGGGGCAGGGATAGGTTTGTTGAACCAGTCTATATGCCCCGATGGAATAAAATCCTTGGTTTTGATTGCACATATGGAGGCTTGGCTAGGAGGGTCAAAGGCTTCCTCTGAGAGAAAGAGCGTTCTGTGATGGAGTGCATTCCATGGGTAATCGAGGGTAGTTAGTTCCTCTAGGATATCTTCGTCACAGTGGAAAATGCGAGAATATAGAGGATCCATGGAAGTAATATTGGTGATTGTCACAGTGTGATTATCTTCAGGTGGTGAAGACGTAGAGGGGGTATCACAACTATGGTGCGATGGCGTACTTGACATAAACCAAATGTCTAGACACTGGGGGTTGTAAACTATGGTCGGGCGTAAGATTTCCTGGGGGAAATGAACCAGAGAATTGGGAGGATTTAGGGGAAAATCCTCAGACAGTCTATCCATGAACCATGGAGGGATGGGAAGTGACTCGGGTTCAGGGGAGGTGATGTGACCAATATCAAAAGGAGGAATAGGACGAATCACTTGAATCATAGGAAGCGAGGTGGTTGGAGGATTTTGAATAAGGGCCATTTGACGACGTCTGTATTTAATGATCAAAGGACACTGGTATGTGAAATGATCAAGTGATTCACAAAGAGAGCAAGGGCACCTCAACCATTCGTTGACTAAGTTAAAGACATAATGGATGTCGGTGACATGGGTACCCGATGACATGGGTGGAGATGGGTCTTGCTGAAAGATTTGTCGTACTGCCGTGAGTATCTGTCGAAACTAAGGTAGTGCAGGGCAATGATGAGTGTACTGGCCATAATCTGAACAAATGGCACACGTGAATTTGGTTTGCATCCCTTTACTGCCTATAGTAGGGGACGCGATGGTAGTGCTAGGTGTGCTTGGTGAAGCGACGAGCGGTGTGGTTGCTCGAGGTAGTTGGCTCAAATTGTGTAACTCGGGAAGAGAGGGACATCGATTAGTGTTTTGTCCCTCTCTTTCTCATAGTGCGCAACGAGGTTGAACTCGGGGAGGAAGCAGAGTGGTGGGCTCGTTCTTCCTCCGTCTGCCCCCAGCCATCGTAGTGGTGCTGGCAAGTGGGGGTGAGGGAGGTGTGGCTGGAGTTAGTACTGGAATTTGCATCAGGATTCCCTCTGTTTGGGGAGGGAGGAATGGTTGGGGAACCATCGCAGGGGGGTGTAGATACCATACCGGAATGGCGAGCACCATGTTTGGAAGGGTCAACGTTGTGACTACCTGGAAATATTTTACTCCTGGTGGGGGGTAGAAGAAGGGAATCTGAGTGATGGATTTGGGGATTGTCTCCCAAACTAGGATTTTCCCTTGGGGAAGGGTGAAATCAGGGATAGGTGGTGTCGTTGGGTTCTCCTTTAATTCCTGAGGTAGAATTTCTTGAACTGGTGGGATGTTGAGGGGTGGAGAAGCCTCAATGGGAGGAATGGTATCTCTAGTTTCACTTCCATTAGAAGATATGACACACACTTGTGCTGAGGGGTGTATGAGTGGTGGTTCTCCATAGTATTCCCCCAACAAGGATGGGTCCTTGAAAATTCCAGGGCCCATATCCATGAGTGGATACGCATCGGAACTAGTGAGGAAAAGAGGTAAGATGTTGTCGATGTTGGAGGAGTGGTTAGGCTCATAATGTGAAACTTGGTTGATGGTGATGATATTCCCGTTGTGGGGGATCATCATCATTCAAAAAACAGAAGAGGCCACAACCTTCATAGTGTACATGTAGCTACGTCCAAACAAGATATTGTAATCGAGCGAGGCGTCGATAACCTCAATGTCGATAAGGATGTTTTTTCCCCTGAGTTCAATAGGGACATTTTGAAAGATCCCTTCAGGAGAGGATGGTCGTCCATCATAAGCTCTCAAAGTGATGGCGAATGGTATTAGCTTAGGAGAGCCAAGTTTCTGCCATACAATTTTGGACATGCGCATGTGGATGCACCTTCATCAATGATATGTCGATGAACCATGATGTTCTACATATTGACTAGTGTCTGGAAAGCTACCAAAGTGGGGAGACGAGGTTCCCCACAATCTAGATCAAATGTGATGAGTCTAGTATCAGCTGGGTCGACTGCCCCCAAGGTGGATAGTAAGGATTTCTGTTGAGTTGGACAAGTTTGGAGGACCTCCAATACCGACATGGCTGCGGGAGATTGTGCCAAGTCATCGACTATACTGTAGTTGTGTGCCACCCTAGCCTGAGGGTTGTTGACATTCCATCGTAATGAGATGCGAGGGATATGAATGGCGGGTTCAATGGTAGGGCATGGAATCATCAAGGGTTTCCCGACTATAGCTGGGACTGCTTCTGAAGTGGTGGGAGTAGATTCAGGGGTTGCACTGTATTGATGAGTGCGCGTTTGCAGGAGAATTTCTTGTTCGCTAGTTAGGAGGATAATGCAATCTGCCAGATTTCCAAGGTTTTGATATTGTTCCATCTGTGGTGGGGCAGGATGTATCTCCTATTGGGTATTCATCACACCTTGGTGTGGAATAGGGTTTTGCAACACGGTCGAGGGTGTTTGTTGTGGGGCCTGCTGAGGGGCAGGCAGTGCTTGAGGACGTGGCACGTTCATGTAATATTTCATCCATTTAAAGTTGACAATTTGGGGGAAATGGTGAGTATAATGACCATGCTCACCAAAAAGAGGACAAGGGAAGTTTGTCCAGAGGTTGTTGTTGTTGTTCCTCCCTTGGCGTTTGTTGTTATTGTCCCATTGGGGGTTCTGGTTACCCTGGTTTTGGTTTCCCCCAACAGGTTGGTTTTTTTGGGGGTTATTTCCCCCTGGTCTCGTGTTATTATTGTTTCAGTTTTTTCCTTTCTTCTTGGAATTATTCGACTGGTGGGATAGATTTTCCGTATTCAGTTGTTCAAAATTTTGAAATTGCTGAATGGAAGAGGGATGGAGAAAGTTAACTCCAACATGTGATTGTCCTTGTGGAGGAGAAACTAGCTGGGGAGGACTAGGAAATGGAAAATATGGATTATTTTTTAGCAACGATCCATATGGTGCATAGGAAGGCGTAACACTTTCACTAGTGCCTAGGTTATAAGCTAAGGTAGACGAGGTACTTGAACTTGGTTGAAAAGATGGGCGCAACAAGGGTGTCGACAAGGGTCCACTCATGGGTGAGGGGGGGCCACAAGATATTGTTGTTGGTAAGGGGGAGGAGGGTAGATGGACCTCCATACATCGACGAATATTGGGGTGTACCATACATGGGTGGTGGTTGTATGTACAAATTATGGTGTGTTGTGGTACCAATCAATCCATCCGTCGCGTGAGGAATCCCAGGTTTGTCCTGGCTGAATGGTACGGGTCTCGGGGCGTCATGTATTACTATGTATAAGTAACCTGATTGAGCATAAATGAGGTCGTATTGTTGAGCCTTGCTGATGGATTACTCTTAAGTTTGGGGGAAGGTGGAGGCCACATCTTTGGAAAGGATAGAGACGATTGATTTGAGAAACAAATCGAGGCGTTGTTCTTTGGTGGTTTCTGCTTTGCATAAACTACATCGCCGATGCCATTCGTGAATGTGGTCGGCGTTATGCATGGCTTATGATTGTTTACACTCAGAGAATAGTTCTAGACCATTGTCATGATGAACTGGTAGTTGAAAGAAGGTTAAAAATGTTTTGGCCAAGGATTCAAAAGTCGTATGAGACCCTGACTTTTCGTCCACATACCATTTGGATGAGGGACAAGTGTGTGTGTGTTGAAATAACCTTAAGTGGACATAGTCATCCATGATGTTATTTGAGGAGTACCATAAGTGGAAGGTCATGACATGGCTAGCGGGATATTCTCCCGACTTTTTTTCAAACTTGGGAATGTCTGAAGGTAGTTTGTGAGTTTACTCAAATCATGGATATTGAGGGATGCCAAATATGGCATGGGGGGTGGCAGTGGAGGATTAATTCCAGCCATTGTGTGAGCGGGTTGTGTACCCGACCCTTGAGGGGGGTTTGGTGGGGCTGTATCTCTCCCTTGAGAAGAATTTTATCTCTCGCCTCCTTGTGAAGGAGATCTAGTGGATGGTTGTCTTTGGGAATTGGACCCAAGTAAAGTGGAACCAAGTAAAGCTTATCCCAAAATATTAGCACTCATAGGGGTGTGAGAGGGTTGAGCCGGTGAGTTGGCACAACTAGGAACTCCTCCTAGGATAGGAGGGATATTTTGAAAGCATCTGGAACGACGGAGATTCTGTGGGTCCCATATGATGTCTGACTAGCAAAGTGAATGTGTGCAAATGGTGATGAGAGAAATAAATGAACAAGAGACTTGTATAATTTGTACCTTCAAAATATATCTCACAATCGTATGTAATCAAATGAGTATCATACATAAATCAATTGAAAATAAGAATACATGTGGGTAGGTGGATTTTGTCTGCATGGGAGAATAAATAAAACAAATGCTCGTGTCCTAAAAATATGTAATGTCCTTCCTCTCAAAATAACACTGGACCTTCCAACAACACTCAACAGTGGGGTCTGAAGGCACTGGAAGAGGACCTAATGAAGGATGAAACAATCAGTTATAATGAGGGGTAGAGGGTGCATATCCCGAAGGAGCTGGCGATATTTCCCAATAGCCACACAAAATCCGATCAAGGTGAAATTGCAGCCCACAATTGCCACCTGAGTAGATGTCCTAAATTTGGTCACTAGGTACCTCGGTCAAAGTGCGACATTTAGATTTTCGGCCTCAGAAATGGGTCAGGGG
This sequence comes from Picea engelmannii, assembly GCA_009831015.1. Classification (NCBI taxonomy): domain Eukaryota; kingdom Viridiplantae; phylum Streptophyta; class Pinopsida; order Pinales; family Pinaceae; genus Picea; species Picea engelmannii. The sequence continues at coordinate 360,957 of ML791702.1, read as the reverse complement.
TTGGATCCCTTCCAAGAGTTGGGTGACTTAAGGGGGGACACACAGAACAACCAGACCTCGGCCTTCGACCCTTCACGGGTATCTCCTTGCCTTATGGTGTTAGGAACACTTGACTTGGAGGATTTTAAAGTTCCCTATTTGTCAACTTCTAATGTTTGAAGATGTGAGAACCAAATAATGGGGGGTTATTTGGATTCTTACCCCCGAGATCCTACCTAGACTAAAAAATTTCTTTTGGCACCACTTGTGGAGGAAAACTTAGAGAGTTTTTACAAAAAAATTTAGATGTGGTTGTTTGAGAGATTGGGGGTGTGAACCAATCTTGTTTGAGTTAAGTGGGTGTGGATAATTTCTTTAAGAAATAGTGGGACGTTTCAGGATCCCTTTCGAGGAAACTTACTTCAACCTCCACAATTCGAGTCGAAATTATGTGAGTGAGGAGTGACTTTGTGTGTGAGCAAGTGATAAAATGTGTCAATTTTTTAATAAGTTATATGTCAATTTGCAACATGTGGACTTCCTGTGGTCCTTACAAATCTTGATTACCTATCTTACTAGATGCCATTGGTACAACCTTGCGGAATTTTAAAGTCCCTAAAGAACTAGCATGTGGACATATGGGTCCTTACCAATCCTTTAAACTCCCCAATGTGATTTAATCTAAGAAAACTTTTGAAACACTATCCTATATTGCAAGCATGTGGGCATGTATGGGCCCGTTACTTTGATCTTTAAACTCTCCCAATGATGTAAACTAAGAAAGTAGTTTCAAAAACTATCCTAACTTTGCAACATGTGGGCATGTATGGGCCCTTATAAATTTAAGATGTTTTGAAAAGAAACTAAGAGGAGCCCTAGGGGGGGTTTTCCCTCTCCTAAAGATTTTGTTAAGGGAGGTGAAATGTCCCCTTAATCACTTTTCTGATTCTCAAGATCGCTCTATGGTGCGAGAGAAGAGCATACTCAATGATTAAAGTTTGATTTCTATTCCCAATGCAAGTGTTTTTATATGTGATAGTAAAAAACCTCAACTTTAACTTCTATAATCAAAACAAGCCATCCATGTGGCAACTCAAAGAAAAAGAGGTGAAATATGGTTCCTTTTAACCCCCTAAGTGCCTATGTTTTGACCAACCCTTCATGTGGGAAGGGAATCTAAGTGTGGTGCATTTACAAATTGCATAAAAACAAGATTTTGAAGGCTAGGGGCCTTCAAAACATCACAAAAGATCTTACAATGTTGGAATTTTGGACATATGCGCGAGTTACCATTCAGACAGAGGCGCGGTGGGTGCACAATGCACAGAGAACCGAAGACCTTTTGGCACACTATGCGCAGAATGCGTAGAGAAACGAAGTGCTGTTGGCGCACAATGCTCAGAATGCGTGTCTGTGGGCTGGAACACCCGCGCACGTTCTGATACGGGTCAGTGAGGGGGAATTTTATGCGAAATTCTCCTCTTCCATCTCCAAACTTATCTCTTAACAGGTAAGGCTAGGCCGATTATGATCCCTGCAAGGCAAACGGGTCAAAAAGAAGTGCTCAAACAACCCAAATAGGGAGGAAATTGATACATTATCCCCAATATGGTTGCCAATCTGTTGTGTCCTTTTCGTCACTTGAATGAGCAAAAGAAGGGCACTTGCAAGTTTAGTTGGGCCTGCTAGACAAGACACAGGTTAGTGTATGAATTAAACAATCCAAGAACATGAAATAAACAAACAACTAAGCTAGAAAAAACTAAAGAAATAACTAAAGAAATAAAACTAAAATGCATAAGAAACTTTGAACCAAAATCAATCAATCAACCAAATGACCAATGATTATGCCACCAATGGATAACTATATTAGTTGGCAAACACCGTAGAGAAAGGAGGACTTGTGGATCCCCTCTTCCTCCTTGGGAGGGCTCTTGAGTCCCCTATATGAGATCTCTTCTTACAATGATAAACTAGAAAGAAAATGGTGAAGAAATCCAAGCCTATTCCCTCATGGGTGAGTGGAATAGCTTATTGAGATGTTGCTAGAATGCTCCAAGAAGAAAAGAGGTTTCTTGAGGGAGGATAGAGGCAGCATAATAATACTATGAAATTCTTAAATTCTTAGTGCACCCATGGCCTCCTTTTATAGCATGTCTTTGAGGAAATATCCAACTGGTCTTTAGTGTGACCAAGGGGCCCTTTAGGGTACCCTTAGGTCTTTGACCAGCCCCCCATTCTGATTCATCTTGGATTTGAGGGTCAAATCAAGTTGGGAGCTAGTCTAGAAGTGGGCGAGGGGCTAACAAGAACCATAAATGCACCATTCACATGTGTGCACGACTTTTCTCGTATACAGTCGTGCATATGGCAGATGTGCGCTCTACGGGCTTTTTTGGCCCGCGCACTGTGTGGGCGCTTCCTTTAGTGTTTCAGCGCATGTCAATTTTTTGACCAGCTGTATAGTTTTTTCCCTTTGGAAATGTATTTTTGGTGCTACATGTGAACTAATAGGTGTTTGGAGATGCTGTATTCCTGTAACCATTTGCATGCGATGCTGCGGATGAAATTTCAGTGATAACAGGTAGGAAATTGATCATGTAAGCAAGCATCATTAAGTTTTCTCAAATCTACACAAATCCTTATCCCCCCTTGTTTCTTTTCTTGGACTACCATAGGACCTATCCATTCATATTCCTCTACTGGTTCTATGATACCAACTTCCAACATTCTGTCAATTTCTGCTTTCACTTTTTGCTTATATACTAGGTTCAGTCAGTAATGTCTCTGTCTGACAGGTCTTGCCTCAGGTTTGAGAGGTATCTTCATCTCTCCTAGATCTCCTTCTATACCTTTCATCTCTTTAAAGGTCGTTGGAAACAAGTCATTGTATTCACACAGTTACTTTATTATTCTTTCTACTTTTTGTTCATCCCAATAGTGTCCAATACTTGCCATTTTAGGGTTATCAGTTGTCCCAATGTTGAACTACTTCACCTTGATCGATGAAACAAATACTTCTGACTCCAGAGATGGACCTTCCACGTCTCTTTCTCTTTCAATTTTTGTAATTTGAATGTTGCATGGATCATATTCATCTGGTGCTTCTTCTTCAACATGATTGCATGACAATAGTTCTTTGAATGTCTATCTATTCTGTTGTTGATAATATGTCGTGAGTTCAACCTCTAATTGATCAATAAATATTACACCTCTTATCTTTTTCAGTGCTGAATCAATGTTGGGGTTCTCATGTTCAAATGAGAAAGTTATTACAAAGTTATGTTGTCCATTCTGGAGTGTCTCTGTGCATTTACTGGCCTACATACTGTTAGGACCCATAAATGTCCCTTTTTCACTATATGTTTTACCCTTTCAAACTTATCATTCCTATGCTAAATGCCTATCTTAATACTGCCAAGACCCTTTTTCTTAAGGTATGAGTCATTAATCTTGCTTTGATATTCTTATTTATTTAACACATTTTATTGGTAGTATTTCTCATAATTTACCCATAAATGCACAACTAATGATCAAAATGTGTAGAACAACCAAGACTTAAAGAAAGATCTTTGCTGTTACACCAATTGTTACAGCTGTGTGCTAGTCTTGCATGCTGTTACACGACTATAGCCACCACACACCTTTCTTGGAAGCTATCACACTTGCTGCAACAGACACCCACTTATCCTGGAAGTTGTTACACCAACTGCAACATATGCACACCAATTCTAAAAGCTATCACACTCGCTACAATAGATGGACACCGATCCTGAAAGACGAATCTTGAAGAATGATCCTCTACTGTTACACGTTTTGGCTCATGCTGATGCTTTGTCTAGATTCGATGAATATGACAGATCTCTTGTATCTTATGAACAACTTGAGAATCTGGTATTCTCAAGGCTTTTTTGAATCCATTTTGAACTAAATGACTATGTATTTATATAACAGTGCTTTTGTAATCATTAACAACAAATATTAGCTCTGGAATTGTGAAGTAAAGTGAAGCAACTTGTAATTGAACAATTTTGGTGATTTTAATAAAGAAGGTGACTTGAGTTTCTCCAACCTACTGTGATCTCTTTGAGTGGATTCAGTGAGAAGGAAAGGGCCCACCTTCCTCACAGACTCCCCTCTGTTTTGCTATTTTAGATTAGCTACTTTGATTTATGTGAATAACCTGTTAGCATTCTTAGATCATAATTGTTGTTACAGTTCAGTTCCTTTCTGTCAAAAGTGCATCAGTGTGTCTCATGAGAATCAGAAGTCAAGTGTTGTATACTGCTGGAGAATTGTCTTTCTGTACTAGATAAAAATTTGCTTTCAACAATAAGTAATTAGAAGTGTGAATTTACTCCCTGCAACTAAAGTAGATTTCCTTTCTGCAATTAACATAGAATTCCTTTCTGCAAGGATAAAATAGAAAATCAGAATAAGATAGATAATCCAGGATTCTTATACACTCATCAATCTAGATTTCAATTAAGCAAGCGTGATTTCAATCCTGCAACAGTAGATTAGAACTCCAACTATGTCAACAACTTGTGCTAGTGTTTAGTTTTCCAAAACTCTATTTTCTTTCAATACTACAACTTCATTAATGTTTTCTTTCATCAATCTAGCATTGAATGTGCACAATTATCTTGCAATAACAAAACTTCCCTGGGTTTGACAATTTATATTGAACACCTTAATTATCTATTTATTTAGATAATTAAAGTGCCCAACATTTTGGCGCCGTTGCTGGGGAAGATAATTATAGATTTTTGTAAGCACATTAGTTTTCTTTTCTTAGGAATGAATAAGTCTGCATGAATCGAAGAACAAGATGACGTATTCCCAAAAATACTAACCCTACAGGTACCAGAGGACGTGGAGGAAGGAACCCTGCACTGAGAAGACCAACCTTTGTTGTTGAGATTATAGCCAGAGCAGATTCTTCTTCAGGATCTATCTTTCTCCCTTCCAATCCTCCAAGGAGACAAATTCCTCAGTCATCATAACTGCCCCAGCTTGAAACATTGCTTTCATCAAGGGCTGAAGCTGAAAGTTTGTCACCAACAAATCAACAAGCAACACTGCAGAATATTGAAGATCGAGGAAGTATATCTCATCCAAGAGAAAGACCAGAAGAAGATGTTTATCAGATTAACGGACAGATAGTCACTAAGGAGGAGTGGGACGCTTACCATATTGAGTGGAACGAGAGAGAAGCCATGGAAAATCAAGGAGATAATGAAGAGGATTTCAACCGAGAGGAGCCACAGAACAATGAAGATCAGGTAAATGATGAAAATACTATATCTACCCTATTTTTTCCTATTACTAATATTCCTACAAGGGGGATAACTACTATGAAGAACATACCTCTTTCAGCCCTACCAAATTTCGATGGATTATCTACGGAGGATCCAGATGCGTTTATGTTTGAATTTGATATTCTGTGTAGAAGCTATGACTACACTACTATTGCGTAGAAACTTAAACTATTTCCAGCCACATTGAATCGAAATGCGTTAAGATGGTTCATGAGCCTTGGAGGAGAGAATATCTCAACATGGCTATAGATGAGGCGACTTTTCCTGAACAAGTACCAAGACTACTGCCGAACAAGGGAACGAAGGGAGGAACTATTCAAGATGTCTCAGAAAGAGGATGAGACCCTTGAAGATTTTGTAGAGTGACTCTAGTACAATCTACAAAGGTCTGGACATCCGGATGTGAGTAAGGACATTCTGAAAACTATTTTTCTAAAAGGGGTGAGAGATGATTGTTTAGACATGCTGAATATGCTTGTCAAGGGAGATATATCTAAGGAATCCTATGAAGACATTGTAAATATTTGCAAGAGATGTTCTCGAGGAACTACAAGGAATAAGTCAGTTACCAAGGATACCACTTTTTCAAGGGTACAAAAATCAGCCAATGGAGGGGCAACAAGAGAAGAAATAGTTAATCTATTAGAAGATTTCAAAACATAAATGATTAACTCTTTTGCTTCACAAATTGATACTCTGCAGATTAAACAAAAATAAGCAGAAGCAGAAAAGGCAATGTCCATTTTCTGTCCAAAGTGTAGAGACAAACATCCGAAAAGGGAATTCCCACTGAACAATGTTTAGGTATGTCTTATTTGTGAATTGGATCATCCTACTGACAAATGTCCCTCTTTACTAGGTGTAAAAGCATCAATGAAGGTGACTAATGAAGAAGCGGAGGCTGCCTATATAATTACACAAAGAAGACAATGACAACCAAGAGGCCAAGGTATGAACTCTCAATTCTCTCCTACAACACTTAATTAAAGGAACAATCAACTACCTTATGGCCAGATGAATGTTCCCCCTCCAAATCTAATTCTCCCTCCTTATCGGGATTCCAATGCATGACTACCTATGCGCCAACAACAGAGTCACCATGGGCAATGGAACCCATATTGGAGAGGCCCTCAACAACAACTTAGCTATCAAAACCATCAACCGAACCTCTATCAACAACAGTTCCAACCCCAGTATTAGCAACAACAGCAACAGTTACCTCCCAATGCCCCACAAAACAATCCTCCCTTACGACCTCAAATGCCTGTGCAACCTAACCCAAACCCAAATAATAAGGTCGTTCAAAATACTGATATATATAATGTGCCATCTCTGTCTATTACTCCTATGCCTTGTGATGAGATAAAATTAAGATTAGGGAGAATAGTTGAACATATAATTGAAGATGCTCCATCTTCAAAATTAGACAAGGAATCAGGAGAAAAACCATCTGCCGATACAAAAGAAATTGACCAACCTATTAAAGAATTAGTAGACCCCCAATTCCCTGAAATATTGGAAATTACCAAAACTGTGGAATTACCATCCTTCAATCTCTTAGGAGAATTGCAAAACCTGCATGTTAACATTCCACTATTGCAAGTGATTAGAGATGTCCCTATTTATGCCAAGACTGTGAGAGATCTCTATATCAGAAGACCTGGAAGGAAACCTAGGGACCCTCTCACAGTGCATGTAGTGGGGGAGTTGTCTGAACTGATGTTAGGAAAAACCCCACCCATTAAATATGGTGACCCAGGAAACCCTACAGTCACTGTCAAAATTGGCCAAACACCTTTTCCCCATGTGTTAGTTAACTTAGGGGAAGCAATTAATATTATGCCAATAGAAACTACACAATTGCTGCAACTCAGAACGCAAGTCCGACCTACTCCTACTGTTTTAGAATTAGCTGATCGTTCCACCATCAGACCAGAAGGAGTAATCGATGATTTAGTCATTTCAGTTGATTCAAGGGAGTATCCTGCTGATTTTGTCGTTTTGAATCCCAAAACACGTCTGGGGGGGCACCCTCTAATCCTAGGATGACCATGGTTAGCTACAGCTAATGTCTTCATTGGTTGTAGATCTGGTTCCATGACCATCTCTAATGGTTATGACACAAAAAAACTTACCCTGTATCCTCATGCTACACCCAGTATGGAACCCAAAAATTATTTATGGATGGACAGTGAGGATGAAAGTGATCTGCCTATGTTAACCATAGGAAAATCCCTGAGTTTCAAAGATGAGACAGAGGATGAGTTAATCAACTGTTTTATCTGTGACCGCTCTACTGTTGCACAGAACACACAACACCGTTTGATTAGAATCTTTGACCCTATTGCCCAGGAAGAGATGAGCCCAGAAATGTTCTCTGAAACCGTTGTAAATCAAATCGATTCAACTGTAACAACAAATGCTGTAATAAAAAATGCTAAAACGACAACAACCGAATTATTTCCCAAATTCAGTTCTAAGAGCATCACTGTAAATTGAACCTGGAAAAACCCTGAACATCAATCTCGATTTATCTATTGCTGAAACTCACTGATTGATGAAATTACTATTTGAACATAAGGAGGAATTTTCCTAGGATTACATGGACATGAAAGGAATTTCTTCTGAATTATGCACCCACCATATATACATCAAGGAAGAATTCCGACCCATTTGCCAACCCCAAAGGAGGATGAACCCTAATCTTAAAGAAATAGTTAAAGAGAAACTCCATAAACTTCTCAATGCTGGATTCATCTATCCTATATCAGATAGAGAGTGGGTTTCACCATTGGTTATTGTACCTAAAAATAATGGTAAGTGGAGAGTGTGTGTGGACTATAGAGCCCTGAATAAGGCCACACAGAAGGATCATTTCCCTCTGCCATTTATTGATCAGGTTCTAGACAACCTAGTTGGGAAAAAGTTTTTCTCTTTCCTAGATGGATTCAATGGCTATAACCAGATAAAAATTGCTCCACAGGACCAAGATAAGACCACCTTTACCATCTCTTGGGGTACATTTTCCTATAAGGTTCTCCCATTTGGCTTGTGTAATGCACCAACCACTTTCCAAAGAGTTGTAATTGGTATTTTTTCAGATACGGTGAATGACTGTATGGAGATATTCATGGACGATTTTACACCTTATGGTATTGATTTTGATCATGCCTTGACTAATATGGAAAAAGTGCTCAAAATATGTATACAGTCTCATCTTTCTTTAAGCATAGAAAAATTCCATATGATGATGAGCGAAGGTGTGGTGCTGAGACACTTCATTTCTTCTGCAGGAATTCAGTTAGACCCAGCCAAAATCCAGGTAATTTTGGACATTCCATCTCCAAAAACTCAGAAAGAGGTAAGAAGTTTTTTAGGGCATGCTGGATATTACAGGAGATTCATTAAAATTTTTTCCAAACTTGCCTCTCCCTTATTTTTCCTATTAACAAAAGATGTTGACTTTCATTGTACTGACAATTGTGAATTGTCTTTTACAGATTTGAAATAGAAATTATCCACAACTCCCATTTTGAGAGGGCCCAATTAGGCTTTGCCTTTTCACATTTCTTCAGATGCCTCAGACACTGCAATTGGTGTAGTACTAGGGCAAAAGGAGGACAAAGAACCCTATGCTATCTACTATATCAACAAGAACATGGCTCCTGCCGAGTTAAATTATACAGTTACTGAAAGAGAATTCTTGGCAGTAGTTTATGCAATCAATAAATTCAGGCATTATGTCACTGGTTATCCTACCTTTATTCATACTGATCATACAACAATTAAATATCTGATGAATAAACTTATTACTAATGCCAGAGTAACAAGATGGTTGTTATTACTTCAATAATTTGACATCACTATAGTAGATAGACCAGGGAAAGAAAATGTGGTCGCTGATTTTCTCTCAAGACTGCATATAAATGATGATAATTCACCATTAGATGATTCCTTTCTAGATGAAAATTTGTTTGCCGTATCTGCTCACTCACCTTGGTATGCCGACATTGATAATTACTTGGTTGCAGGGAAGGTATCTCCACATCTATCCCCAAGAGAAAGAAGGAAAATCATTCAGAAGAGTGCTCGGTATAGTTGGATAGAGGGATACCTTTTCTGCACAGGCCTGGATCAAGAAATCAGGCGATGTATGAGGGATGATGAAGTTTATGAGCTGCTCAAAGCTTTCCATGATGGCCCTTGTGGGGGTCATTTTTTTTTTTTTTTTTTTTNTGTCTGGCGGAATCAACAACTAGTTGGGCACGTGCTCGCGTTACACGTGGCCGTGTTATCCAACTGCTACCACTATAACCTCCAGGTGTGCCCACGATGCCCCTTACGCAACACACATTGTAATTCCAGGGGAGTTGAACTTGAAACCTCATGGAACTTCATTTTCACGGCACTTGCCAATTGAGCTACCCCCCGGGGGCCTTGTGGGGGTCATTTTGCTGATAAAAGGATTGGACATAAAAATTTAAGGATGGGCTATTTTTGGCCCACCATATTTCAAGATGCCAAGAAGTATGTCCAGGCCTGTGACAGTTGCCAATGAATGGGTTAGCCAAATCATAGGGATGAGATGCCTCTCCAGCCTCAAGTAGTGTTAGAGCCTTTGGAGAGATGGGCCATGGACTTTGTAAGGCACATTAACCCAACTTCTAATAAGAAAGTTTATATATTGATATGTACAGATTACATGACCAAGTGGGTGGAGGCAAAAGCACTCATCAGGGCCTCAGAAGAAGCTGTCTTAGCATTCTTGTTTGAAGATATCTTTGTTAGGTTTGGAATTCCCAGAGAATTAATAACTTATGAAGGACCCCCTTTCACATCACATAAGTTTGAAGCCCTACTCAGTCAATATCATGTTTTACATAGAACAACTTCTCCATACCATCCACAAGGTAATGACCAAGTAGAAAGTACCAACAAAGTCATATAAGCTATTCTTACTAAGACAGTGAGAGAACATCATAGAGATTGGTCTGACAGATTGCATGAAGCTCTATGGGCTTATCTAACTACTTGGAGGAACACAACTGGGTTTTCTCCTTATGAGCTTGTATATGGAAAAGCCCTATTTTTCCTATTGAATTCGAAATCAAAACCTTAAGAACTGCATCAACAGTCAACCTTGACTTGACTATGGCACAGAAGGCCAAACTGAAACAACTCAGTGAGCTTGATGAAAAGCGTTTGGACGCTATTCATCAAACCACAATGATTCAACAACAGAGAACAAAATGGCATGACTGAGTCATCAAGAAGAAAATATTCCAAAAAGGGGATTGGGCTCTGTTGTATGATTCACGCTTTAAATAATTTCAGGGTAAGATGCATACACGATGGCTTGGACCTTACGAGGTAGACACTATTTTTCCCAATGAGACAGTCAGGTTAATTACTATTGACGGATCTAATACACAGTTATATGCAAATGGTCATTGCTTATGCCTGTATCAACGTCCACTTTCCAAGGAAGAATTTAAATCAAGATGTACCGCTGATACAAATTACCAATTTTTAAAGGGAATAGAGCCTGCTCCTTCCCCTTTTGAACTTTAGGACATTTTGTTTTCAAATAAAATTTTGTATATAAATAAGTTGTGCAAATTTGAAAATTTCTGATTTTGCTTCACGCATTTTCATTGCTCTTTTTTTTTTTCTAATAAATTTAGCCTAGAAAGGTATCAGACAGTTGCTTGTGTGTAGATAAACTGAAGAACAACAAGATAGATTACAGCGGAAGACGCCAAAGGATTAGTTTTTGGAAGTTGAAAAAATTCCTAAAAACTAAGTATTTCTGTGTTCGGGCCGATTTACATGCCGTTATACCCTTTTGGCCGATTTACATGTTGTTACACCCTTTGGCCGATTTACATGTTGTTACACCCTTTTGGCCAATTTCCACGCTGTTACACCCTTTGGCCGATTTACATGCTGTTACACCCTTTGGCTGATTTATATGCTATTACACCCTTTTGGCCGATTTACATACTGTTACACCCTTTTGGCTGATTTGCATGCTTTACAGCTGTTCCCGACTCTTTTGCCCTGCATGCTGTTACACCCTTTTACGACAAATTGGCCAATTTACATACTGCTACACCTAGTGCCACAATTCGGCCAAAATATCTGCTGATACACCTATTGCTATTTTTCCTTTTGGCTAGTTTCTACACTGCTTCACCACCTTATTAGAATTTCTGCCATTTCTACATACAACAACATTGTTGTTTTGTCAAGATTTCCGCTATTTTCAAAAAATTACTTTATGATCTCTCTGTCCCACAAGAGCTGCTTCATCATTACTTAAACTCCACATTTGCCGCTTTTCAATGGTTCGACCATAGAAAGGACTCCACTTATGCTCCACTTGTCATATCATCATTTCTCATGTTCAGGAGTCATCTCTCATTATTACAGCCACTCTGTGCAGATCAAATGGCAGTTGGACAGTGCAGTTACTCCGATAGCTAAGTTCGTGTGGTAAGTTATGAGGTACGCTACTAATCTTACGTGTCTGATTGATATGGATATGAAATAATGCTTTCATGACTACCTGACTGATTGTCCTAATCCGTTAAACCACGAGCCAATAATATTAGTTGGGGGGGGAACGAAAATCCACGTCGACCTAACCGCAAAATTCCTTTTTATATTTCATCTCCACCACCTTCTAACCCCACTTATTTTTTTTTGCTGTGATACTACGTTCTTCATGCAAATCCAAGATCGACTTGCTCTGTCTCTAGTTTAGGTGTTGATTTCTCCTCCTAATTTACTGTCTGATACAAACACAATGTCATGGGAGGAACGCCCGTAAGATATGAGCCAGAAAAGCACAATACATTGCTGCTGCACTCGGATGTTTATCAAAAATTTCTGCGGGTTGGCTGGATTTCCTATTTTAATAAGTTGTAGGGGTTTAATGAAGCATAAGTCTTACAGTTCAGTCAGAATCTCACAGACAACTATTCAATGGTGTACAGAGTGCGGATTCCAGTGATAGAAGAGAGCATAGTGGCTGTGACGGGATTGCCGACCATAGGAGTCAAATGGTTTAACAGGAAAGCGCATCTTCCCGATGCACATAAGGGTTTTCTCATGGGCAATGAGAGAGTACAGACCAAAGGCCGCAGTGCAGATGTCAGTTTCTTACCAGAGCCATGGGGGAAGGTATCAAAATTCGTAAAAAGGTACATTACATGTGAAGGGAGATATCAAGTTGTTTATTTTTCTGATTTTGTTCTACTGTCACATTTGCGACATCAAAAGCTAATCAACATCCCTTACTACCTACTTCAATCCCTGCATAATATGGCTCAATTTGTTAAGAAATCCAAGCACCCCATGAATTGTCTTTCATATCATAGACTAATAGGATTGTTGATTCATAACAGAATGAGAATTTCTAATGACCCATTACTTGAGCCAATTCATGTACCTGCTGTTACAGCCGACCCAGAACAATCAAATCCTGTACCCTCGATTGCACCAGTAGTTAACACCCCGACTGTAACTGCCTGCAAGTCAACTTCGAACACCAAACACAAAATCCGAAGCACCTCTCACACTGCTCAGAAACACCTTGATATTATTGAACCAGAATAGTTAAACCCTCTGCCCTTAGTGGTGGTTGAGCCAGCAGTCGACAACGAAATCCTTGGACCGAATCATGAGCCTCATCCCTCTGCTGCAATAGCCGTGGTTCAGGAAATCCCTCAGACCCTTAAATCTAAGAAAAGGAAATTCCTTCCTTCTGTCTCTACACTACCCAGGACAAAAACTAGGTCAAAGAGATCCACTGTAACAACAACTCCAACATCCACTGCAACTACAAGTACCATGATTCCTTCTCCTGTGGCACCAACAACAACTCAAAATCCACCTATTGCTGTAACAACAGTTCCAGTATCTACTGTATCTTCCAATGAATCAATTCAACCAGCCGAATGTTAATCTAGACAAGAATCTAAGAAGAGAATCGACAGAAGCAACTCTCCTAGTGATGCATCAGCAGTTCAGACCCCTATTATCACTGCTACTGAATCGCCTCAGAAAAGAAAACCTAAGTCTACAAGAAGATCTAAGAGGGGCATCAACAGGGTTGTACCAGTTGCTGCCACAGAGTATCCTGAGTCTTCTCATACTCAGACCCTACCAGAATTTATGGAGGTACGTATTCCAGGTTTCACCTTGTGCAAGGAATTTTAGGCTACCGTTTTATCATTACAGGAGGAATGTACATGAGTTACAACAGAATCATCGACTCCGCTTGATGATTCTGTGCATCCCTCGATGATTGATGATGTACAGATTCTACGAGACCCTAGCATTCCCGAATTTCCTCCCTGTGTAGTTGTTGAAGAATGCCCTCCTTCTTCTTGTCAGATTATTGAAGAACACCCTTCCTCTCCGAAGCCCACAAAACAGAAAGACAATGTTTTTGTCTCTACTTTACCTAGGAGGAGAACTCGTTTAGCAGGGTCTACTACAATAGCAGTGGGATGGACAGATATGTAACATGCAATACCTATTCTTCGTCCATTACCCTCCATTACTGTGGAGACTGCTACACAAGAACCAATCCCCTTAGATGACATGGCTGTTACACAAGAACCAACTACCCACGAAGAGACTGTTCAACAAGATACCACCATCCCTAACTTAGCTGTTACACAAGAACCAACTATCTAGGCAAAGACTATTCCATAAGAATTAGTCAAGCCAGAATCAATTGTTGCCTCGGAACAAGTCCTGGGTGTATCTGCCACACAAGAACCAGTTACACAAACTTGCGAGGATGTGCTGCTTTCTCAACTTTTTGCTCAAATTGAGAAGAATATCCAGGACACAACAAATTCCAGGATTACTGAACTATTAAAAGAAAATGACAGCCTCAAATCAGAGTTGGCTTCCTTAAGGGATGAATTACAGGTGGCTCGTCAGAACAATCCAGAGGGGATAGCCTTAGACATATTATCACTTAGAAAAACTGTTATGGACCAACATAGAGAACTCATGTGCTCTGAATGTGGTAATATCTATTTTGAGGTAGACTATAAAATAGTAAAAGTACCAGTCATTGGCCAACCTAAAGAACCAGTCAACCCCTCAGTTAAAATAGAATTTGACCTTACTGCTCCACAAGAACCAGTAAGAAAGAGGAGATCCCTACATAATAGAGTAGCTGCTGGTTCACCAACAGCTCAAACACAAGAACCTCTGTTGTACTCTGTTCTTAAAGACAAGGCAAGCAGGACAAATTTTTGAGATAACAAATATTGGGGGTACACATAGTTTTGCATACAGGTACTTAACAAATTGTCTTAGAAGTTTACATGGGAGGAGTCATCTCCCTACTTCAGATTCAGTGACAGGTTTGAAAGTGTTTTTGCATGAGGACATGCAATGTCTTCAGTTGGGGGGCATGTTAGGACCCAAAAATGTCCCCTTTTCACTATATCTTTTACCCTTTCAAACTTATCATTCCTATGCTAAATGCCTATTTTAATACTGCCAAGACCCTTTTTCCTAAGGTATGAGTCATTAATCTTGCTTTGATATTCTTATTTATTTAACACGTTTGATTGGTAGTATTTCTCATATTTTACCCATAAATGCGCAACTAATGATCAAAATGTGTAGAACATTCAAGACTTAAAGAAAGATCGTTGTTGTTACACCAATTGTTACAATTATGTGCTAGTCTTGCATGTTGTTGCACGACTACAACAACTGCACACCTTTCCTGGAAGATATCACACTTGCTGCAACAGACGCCCACTTATCCTGGAAGCTGTTACAGTGACTGCAACATATGCGCACCAATTCTAAAATATGTTATAGTCGCTGCAACAGATGGCCACCGATCCTGAAAGCCGAATCCTGAAGAATGATCCTCTGCTGTTACACGTTTTGGCTCATGCTGATGCTTTGTTTAGATTTGATGAATATGAAAGGTCTCTTGTATCTTATGAACAACTTGAGAATCTGGGATTCTCAAGGCTCTTCTGAGTCCATTTTGAACTAAATGACTTTGTATTTAAATAATAAAGTTTTTGTAATCATTAACAACAGAGATTAGCTATGGAATTGTGAAGTAAAGTGAAGCAACTTGTAATTGAACAGCTTTGGTTATTTTAATAAATAAGGCGACTTGAGTTTCTCCAACCTACTGTGATCTCTTTGAGTGGATTCAGTGAGAAGGAAAAGGCCCACCTTCCTCATAGACTCCCCTATGTTTTGCTGTTTTAGATTAGCTACTTTGATTTATGTGAATAACCTGTTAGCATTCTTAGATCATAATTGTTGTTACAGTTCAGTTCCTTTATGTCAAATGCGCATCAGTGTGTCTCATGAGAATCAAAAGTCAAGTGTTGTATACTGCTGGAGAATTGTCTTTCTGTACTAGATAAAACTTTGCTTTCAACAATAAGTAATTAGAAGTGTGAATTTACTCACTGCAACTAAAGTAGATTTCCTTTATGCAATTAGCATAGAATTCCTTTCTGCAAGGATAAAATAGAAAATCAAAATAAGATAGATAATCCAGGATTCTTATACACTCATCAATCTTGATTTCAATTAAGCAAGCATGATTTCAATCTTGCAACAATAGATTAGAACTCCAGCTGTGTCAACAACTTGTGCTAGTGTTTAGTTTTCCAAAACTCTATTTTCTTTCAATACTGCAACTCGATTAATGTTTGCTTTCATCAATCTATCATAGACTGTGCACAATTATCTTGCAATAACAAAACTTCCCCGGGTTTGACAATTTATATTGAACACCTTAATTATCTATTTATTTAGACAATTAAAGTGCCCAACACATACCAGTTCTCTGGGATTCCTTACAGTGTGTGGATGAAGTGATGAGGCCATTATTTTGGTGGTCTCATCCTCCATTGTGCTATGCACTTCTCCAAGTGTTCTGCTGGTGTTCCTTGCCCATCATACCTCTACATTTTATTATGCCCCTGTTCCATGCCAAATCTAGTGCGCAATAATCATTTACATTGGTACCAGTCCTGAATTGTTTCTTTGTGTACCATCTTGCAGGTATATCCTTGAGTGAAATATCTAGGGCTAAGAGCCTCTAATTTGCTGAAACTTCTTCTTCATATTTTTCTAGAAATTACTCTAAGTCCCTAACCCCATGAAAAATGGGTGGTTCTCTTATCTCTGTACCAACCCATCTTACTATGCGGTCGATTCTTGCGCACCTTCTTGTGGAAAATTCATGTTATTGTTGTTACCAATTCTCCAAACCTGTATCTGTGTCAGAAGCACATGATGTGATGCTTCTACAGCTAAGCACCCCATCTGCAGTTGGGTTAACGTAATCTTATTCACGTGCGATGGTTCTATACGATTGATTTATTTCCTCAATATCTAAATAGGTGGGTTCTACAAACGTTTCTCCCTATGAAGGGTCTAATGGTGCAATGACTCTATATTCACTTGATTCAAATGTCATTTTTCTTGTTGGGCCATATACTATCTCTATTACTTCAAAGTCTACCTTAGTGCACACTCCATCCAAATCTACTGTCACACCTTTAAGCCTTCCAATTCGTATAACTCTATGTTGATTTGCTAATTTCAACTGGACGGGTGAATAGCCTAGTGTGGGTTCTCCCATACACTACCATGTCTTCTTAGGTAAAACATTTACTTCACATCCTAAGTCCAATATAATATCCCCCATATTTAAGTCTCGAATATTTGCATTTAGTCTGAATTCTCTGCTTGTCCTTTGTCTTGAATGGAGATGATTCACTATGTTCTACTCTAATTTTCCTTTTTCCTCTATGTGACAACTTTCTATCATATTTTACAAGATCTTGACAGATGATGGGTCATTTAGTAACTTAACACGGGTTTGCATAAACATCTTTATGTTACTTACTTGATCTAAAGGTTGTTCTTCACTGGTATGGTCCATTGAGGAAGGAATCTCGTACAGAGGAGAGTTATGATTTTGCTGCGCAGTTGATGTAGACACAACATTTTGCTTGAGAAACTCCTGTCTTGCCTCCTTGAACGTTTCCTTTTCTTTCTGTGCATCAAACTGGTTATGTGGTTCGGTATTCTTCTTCACCCATTGGTGTTGCGTTGGATCTTGTCTTACTGCATCAATTCTTGTCTTAGCTCCTCCTCGTGTGACTATGTTGATGTTTCTTCCATCATCCCTGGCTTCAACAGAGATCCCCTAGACATTCCAGTTCTTCTGGTTCCTCTTTTCTTGGATCTTCCCAAATAATGTTGGACAGTATTTTGTGTCATGGTATGCTGCGCGACAATACATGCATGTAACTGGTGGAAGTGGACATTCCCTTGCATAATTTCCTGGTTGTTGGGAGTTGTGGCACACTACTAGACCTATGCCTCTTCCAAATCCTCCTCTGCCTCGTCCTCCACCTCTATATCCAGCTCGATCTCCTGGCGATGCATTGTACTAAGGTACCTGGTTATACTGTGGTTGCGCAGTGTTGTATTGTGGTTGTGCAATGTTATACTGTGGTTGTACATTGTTGTTTGAAGGTGGTACCTTGTTGAACTGAGGTGCAGCTTGCCATGTCATAATTTCCTCTTGCACACTATAAGTATATGAAGTTCTTTCTCTCATCAACTCCATCATCCTACAATATTTATCATCATGACCCATTGACTTGAAAAAATTGCAGTATGAGATTTTGGGTATTGTCTGGTACTTTTGCATCATTGGACAATGATATGGGTCATGCCCATGTGTTTTACAAATATCGCACCATGGTCCTCATGTTGGAAAAGGGTTTGGTACTCTTATTTCCATGTATTGCGTGAAAGTTGGACATTCATTATTACGGTGTCCTTCTGTCATGCGTGTGGTACACCAAACAACTTTTCTTTTCTCTTTGCTCTTATTCTGGTTAAGTTGAAATGTGAGGTTATTCAAATCCTCCTTCATCTCCTCTATTGTTGGATCTGTCTTCTGATACTGGTTTTCTTCTAGTTGTAAGGATTCCTGCGGAGTCTCTGCCTGAGTTTGGAACTTATGTTGTCTTAATGGGCATTTCAAATGTGGTAACACTGAGTTCACAAATAAGTGCCTATGTTGCATGTCATTCATTACATACTTCAACTTACCTTTGAGACACTTAAACCTATGATCAATATCCCAAACAGACTCACCTATTTTCTTCTGGATTTCGATCATTTCATTCATGTACTGATCTTCTGAGCTAGGCTTCTGAAATTCATTGATCAATAGTTTCTTTACATCTACAATAGTCCTTGTTACTTCTGGTGGACTATTTACAGTTAAGCTCATGTACCAATCCAGTGCACGGTCTCTTAGCGTGATAACTAAATGGGCAAGTTTTGTATTCTCTTTTGTGATCTGATTTTCTTCCCATATCCTCTCCCTGAAATTATGGTAACCTAATCATGGGATCATGTCCTACCATCTTGAACCGTGTTGAACTACTACCTCCGCGTAGTGTAGATATTTGAATGGTACTTCTTGAACTGGCTCCTCTAGCCGCTACTCCTTGTTTGGATGTATTTCCTGATGTCTATCTTCCACTAAATTTTGGTTGTCTAAATGGTGGTGTTCTTTTTGGTGTACTAGTCGCACATGAGGTAATGAGTTCCACATCGATGTTGATATGGATTGGAGTTCTGCCTTCTGTTCTTACCCTTGCACCTCATTTTTTCCTTTCATATGTTGTGCGCATGATTTCCTCAATATTCTCCACAACCTGGAGATCCTCTACATCTTATTCAGTGCTTTCCAAGCCCTCTCTATCAACTATGGCTCTCTTCTTATTATTCATCTTATATTGGTAGGGTACTCCACTGTGAGTCTTTCCAACGGATGCCATTATCTACTTTATCTAATATTCCTCCATCATGATTGGATCCATGGATTCCTTCTGCTTTCCCTTATCCATTTCTTCCTCCATTTCTCCACATCTTGTTAGTGCTTCCCCCCTTCCCCCATGCACGTAGGGAAGTTTAGATGTCTGATTCCATGGTCATCACACTATTGTTATATAATAAAATCTTGATTGAAGTATACACCAATCTGATATACCTACCTCTGGGTCCTTTTAGAAACTCCTTCTCTGATGCCCTGTAATACTTTGCGGTATCTATTGAAAATTCGGTGATAAAGCCTGTAGCAATATTGTCTAACCATAAATCTACTGTCTGCGTAAATTTGTTGTTAACTTGTTTTAACTGCATGATATCCACATGATTCCACTCCAACTATATAATTCGATTTGTAGGGTGGTTGTATTTTAACCTGAATAGCCACTCATGCAACACATGCAGGAAATAACAGAAAAATGCCTCATGCAAGTTGCTAAACACATATTTATCTAAATATTTGCGTGGTGTTATCTTAGGGTTTCTGTTATCCTTCTTCGCAAAATCAAGTTCCTTTGTTTTCAACCATATTTTGATCTCCACCTTAGTTGGATTCCATGGCATGAACATTCCTTTTTATACCTTCATTCTCCACACGCTTCTTCTACGAATCCCGTCCACTCTATCCCATGTAGTTCCAGTCGAAAACAAAACCATTTGTTAGTGTGATTTCTCTCTTCCACTTCTTGGGCTGACCCATGTTCATATCTGAACAGGTTTCCAACAAAACCCTTTAAAACTATCGGCCCTCCTGGTAAACCAGAAGGTAACACAACACACAGAGTGCACTGCGCAGTCTCACCCGAGATAGTTCTATGGGTGATTGTTGGAGTTACTTCACACACACCTAGGATTTATTTTTCCTAAGTTTTTTCCTATGTTTATTAGTCTTTATCTAGTCTCCTAAATTTTAGGGAGAATATTCCTCTAGGAGAATATTCTCTTCAGTTTTCACTTCAGTTTGACTAGTTGAGTGGAGTCTAGATGCTGCATTGGTTTTGTCACGGTGCAACATTGGGATCATCACCAAATAATGCACTTTGACATTGGGATCATCATGAGACTAGTGCATTACCCATTTTTCCTTGATCTCATCCTCACTTCACTCTGTTTCAGTTAGTTAACTGAAAACTGGTAGACTAGTTAACTCAGCTAGGTGGCAATTCACTCTTGTAACTACCCAAGTGTTATCACTGAAATTTTGTCCGCACAGGGCGACAAGAACTCAACATCATCAACACAGAAAAAAAATCATCCATGGCACAAGGATTAACTCCACAGCACATCAAAAGGGCCAAAACTATACAAAGTTGGCTAAAAAGATTAAAAAGCGCACCGCGCCCATG
>ML791702.1:278408-322375 GCA_009831015.1 Picea engelmannii | reverse complement strand
CCTAAAGGCAGAATGGTAAGGGGGGTCCAGAATTCACCTGAATGCCGTTGATCAAGGCAAATAAATCCTGACCATTCAAGAGTTGCGCGTTCGATTCCAGACCCCCCCTCACCGCTAAAGGCATAATAGCAAGGGGACTCCGGAATGAAGCCTCATCCATAGATCTGGGAGGGTGGACTCTAGCCATCCAGATCTGCTTGCTACTTACCCTAATGCACATTCACGCCCCAACTTAAAACCAACATCTCTTCCTCACATCTCACGGTCATCCCAGACCCTGATCCTCTAAGAGGATCCTATCCGTTCATTAGAGCCTAACCACATGCTAACATCTCGATGTTTAGAAGTCTGGATTTCAGGGTTTGAGAGCACAGGGGAACATGCCCTTCGGTATCTCGAATGCCGAAACATTGAAGTGTTGAACGAGCCTCAATCAGTGATTAGCCCCTTGGGTTATTCCTTGGTCAATAGGACCTCTTCCCATATGACCACAGTCTCTCTTCCGTCGAGATTTATCAAAGTAAGAGCCCGACCTCTTGTTAATGGGACTCCCAAATCCCGGATCCCCGATTTCCTGAAACGGGTAATATCTCGACACGTAGCCTCCCAAAATCAGTCGGTCTATGACTGCTTTGGGGTTTCCACCATGGAACATCCCGATCTCTCGTCGCCAGAACTCCCGATTTCTCGATTCCCGATTTCCCGAAATGGGAAATCTCACGACACGTGGCCTCCTTTAATCGGACGACCCGAATCTATTTCGGGGTTTTTGCCCCTATTCACTGGGGGTTTAACCCTCGGGTATCTCCTGACAGATCCAATGGTTGTCGGGTTTTCCAGCCGAGATCTGACAACTCAGACAGGTTTCTAACTTCTGTTCTCTCCCACGACTCCCTGGACGTGGAAAGATCAATGGTCCTGATGCTCTCATGGACCTTGGGGATCTATGGTCTCGACCTCTTCACTACCCACGAAGACACAGAAAGTCACAGAGGTAAGGCACTTAACATCCTACTTTCTTCTACCAAATCTAACGGTCATGAGTGACCACAGATTTCCTGATGGAATCTCGTCCGTCGATCACCACCTATCAAGGTTAAGGCACTTAACTTTCCAGCTTCTTCTTCTTATCTGACGGTCGTGAGTGACCAAAGATCTCCCGACGGGATCTCGTCCATTGATTCGATACTTATCAGGGATTTCTTAAGGCCTTGCACCTTCACGTCCTCCTTCCAGGCTCTTGATGGGCTTTTCAAGAAGGGTATCTCTATGGGGAGGTTTAACCAGGGTACTATCTGAGGCAGATAAGGGTATCTCTCTCTCGAGAATCAGGCGTGAAGTCTGAATTAGATCGGTATGCATATAAATAACGATTTATGAGAACATAAGCCATACGTAGTCTTTCCATTATAAACATACAACTACCAGTACTGATCAAAACATCATACAACCATTCTTATACTGAAATTATTCACGATTTCACAGCTTATGAGCATAATTATGAGAATACATATATTTCAATATGCCAAGGGAAAAAAACTTATCAGAAAGTAACAATAGGTCTTATACAACTGCTGAGAGGGGTGCTCATTTCCACCCAACCGTAGGCTCAGCGACTCCCAGCGGATTTACCACTAGCCACCCCCGAGATGAGACCACGATGCTATGAGAATGCGTCTTTGTTTTCCAGTGACCAGGAGCGAAGGTTACTCTCCTTCCTCTCTACTATCACTCCCTCTGCATATCGCCAGAGTTCTCTTTATCCCCTCGCGTCTGCCCCCCAATCGCTTCTCCCCCACGCCTCATCCTCTTGCGAGGTTGCATGTGGCACGATTTCCCTCGCGCTGGTCAGGCTTGACGGCTGTACGGATGGGAGGTTCACCTCCCCATCCCTCATTAATTCTTGAGGATCCATCTACCTACCAGCCTGTGAGACATTTAATTCAGGGCCAGCGAGCCGCTTTTGGTTCTCTGGGCCAGTGAAGTCCAAATACGGTATTGTTTTTCGGTGGAAGTTAACGCCACCTTTCCAGGTGCCTTCCACCGCCTTTCTGCAGCCATCGTGGTCTCTTTTTCATCATATCCCCTCTTAGCAGTCCTACAATATAAATTCATAATATTATTCACATTCATCGACCTTTTCCACAAGGTCCATTCACATCACATATTCACATTTCTGAGTTTGCCACAGTTCTTGGCCAGTCCAGTTATTTTTACAAACTGGGGGAAACAGGGTGTTACAATTCCCTCCCCCTTAAAGGAACATTATCCTCAATGTTCTATCTATCAACATGTCATGCATGTTCAGATGCAAACAAAATTCGATATGCCTGTTTCATGGCATCCTCCATTTCCCATGTAGCCTCATCTGGGCCAAAATGTTTCCACTACACCTTGACCTGTGCAATGGTTTGGTTCCAGAGCGAGGTTTCCTTTCTGTCCAATATGCATTGGGGTTCTGGTAGAAATTTTCCCTCCAGTTCCACCTGGATCATAGACCAGTCAATTATATGATTAGCATCATGTACATATTTCTTCAGTAATGAAACATGGAAAACATTATGTGCTTTTACTGTGGGAGGAAGTGCTAGCCGATAGGCTACATGTCCCACTCTATCTAGAACCTCAAAGGGTCCACAATACCAGGGTTCCAACTTGGCACAAGCTCCCATTTTCAGGGAACTCCTTCTGGGATTAATTCTGAGATATACATGGTCTCCCATTTTGAACTCTCTTGGAGTTCTCTTTTGGTCAGCATAACTTTTCTGTTGGTTCTGAGCGACCTTCAGATTTTGTTTTATCTGAGTCACTTGCTATTCCATTTCTTTCAACATATCGGGTCCAAAATAAATCCTATTTACAGGGTTACTCCAGCTGACTAGAGTATTACACAGCCTACCATAGAGGACCTCAAAGGGACTCATATTTAAGGATGATTGGTAGCCATTGTTGTAGGAAAATTCTACCAATGGCAGGTAGTCTTCCCATTTTCTAGGTTGATGCATTACATGCATCCTTAACATATCCTCTAATATTTGATTCACTCTTTCTATCTGTCTGTCGGTTTGAGGGTGATAGGCAGTGCTAAACAACAATTTGGTCTCTAACCTAGCCATCAATGATTTCCAAAAATTGGAAGTAAATTTTGTGTCTCTGTCAGACACTATCTCTTTCGGCATATCGTGCAGTCTGAATACGGGGATGAAATGAGTAGACTTGCTCAGTTTATCCACCACTACCATAATGGCGTCCTTATGTTTGGTTGAAGTTGGCAATCCAGTGATAAAATCCATCGAGATGGTTTCCCATTTCCATTCTGGGATGGGTAAAGGTTGCAATAGTCCTGCTAGGTGTCGATGTTCTGCTTTAACCTGTTGGCACTCTATGCATTGGGCCAAATATTCGACTATGTCTTTCTTCAATCCAGGCCAATAAAATTGTTTCCGGGTGGCAGTGATCATTTTCTAGTATCTTGGGTGACTAGTATATGGTCTTTTATGTAGTTCATCCATAATGAACCTCTTCAAGTCATCACAATTTGGAATGTACAGTCTATCTCTATAAGTGAGAAGACCTCCTTCGGTCATCTGGTAACCTTCATATTTTACTCCAGCGGTTTCTTGCTGTAGGTACAGGGTCACGGTTTGAACGAAGGGATCTGTCTCTTGTGCATTTCTGACTCTGTTCTTGACATCTGTCTTGCAGGTACTCACTGCTGTCAGGTGAATTGTTTTCATGCTTCTGCTAAGGGCATCGACCACCCTATTTTCTTTCCCTTTAATGTGTTTGATTTCAAAATCAAATTCGCTAAGGAGGGCCATCCATCTAGCTTGTCTGGCATTGAGCTTTTGTTGGTCAAACAAATATTGCAATCCACAGTGATCTGTCATAAGTACAAATTTTCTTCCCAAGAGGTAATGCCTCCACATTTTCAAGGCATGCACTATGGCAGCCAGTTCTAGATCATGAGTCACATAGTTGACTTCATGTTCATTCAATTTTTGAGATTCATAGCAGATCACACTTCCTTTCTGCATAAGGACTCCTCCGAGCCCTTCCTTACAGGCATCCGTGCACACAAGGAAGTCAACTTCTGGGTCAACGATTTTCAACACGGGTGCATGGGTTAGTAGATGTTTCAGGGTTTGGAATCTTTCTTGACATTTCTGTGTCCACAGGAATTTTGTCCCCTTCTTTTGGAGGGTATTGATTGGACAACCAATCTTGGAGAATCCTTTTATAAATCTCCTATAGTATCCTGCTAATCCCATAAAGGATCTGATGTCTGAAACATCCTTCGGGGTAGGCCATTCCATGATAGACCTGATCTTTTCAGGATCTACTGCTACCCCTTCCTCGGATAGAACATGTCCCAAGTAATGTATTTGCTTCTAGAAGAAGTCACATTTGTTGAATTTAGCATAGAGATGATGCTCTCTTATCACTTGCAGCACAAGTCTAAGATGCTCTTCATGCTCTTCTTTATTCTTAGAGTAGATTAATATGCCATCAATAAAAACTAGTACAAATTTATCTAAAAATTTACTGAGTACATTGTTCATTAAGAACATGAAAGTAGCAGGGGCATTGGTTAACCCAAATGGCACTACCAAAAACTCATAGTGACCATACCGTGTCCGTAAAGTGGTTTTATGGATGTCTTCACCCTTGATTCGGACTTGATGGTATCCCAACCTCAAGTCAATCTTTGAGAAAATAGACGCACCTCCGAACTGATCGAATAGATCATCGATCTTGGGCAAGGGGTACTTGTTCTTTATGGTTACTTTCTTGAGTTGTCTATAATCTATACACAGTCTAAGGGTGCCATCCTTCTTTTTCACAAACAGGACAGGTGCTCCCCATGGGGACACGCTGGGTCGAATATAACCCTTATCCATCATTTCTTTCAATTACAATTTGAGTTCCACTAACTCAGGTGTGCTCATCCGGTAGGGTGTCCTATACACCGGCACCGCTCCTGGTGCAAGTTCTATCGAGAAGTCAATGTCTCTTCTTGGAGGTAGACTCGGTACCTCTTCCGAAAACACATCTCTGTATTCTCTCAGGATAGGGTGATCATCAGGGCTTGGTTTATCACCTTCGATTGTTTTCAACACCTGTATTGCATATAGGGGACATCCTTTTCGGCAATACTTTCTCATTTGCAGGGCTGATATTTGCCTCACTGAGACAGGTTTTCAGATCCCTTGAAGGGTTATCCTTCTTCCTTCTTTACTTACACACTCCAAGGTTTTATGGTAACAGTCCAGTCTAGCTTTATGGGCGGATAGCCAGTCCATACCAATCAACAGATCGTATGATCCTAGGGGTAATACGTTAAGGGTTGCTTGGGTGAGGAATTCACCCAACATTAATTGGCAGGCTGGTATGACCTCTGCTACCCTTCTTTTGGTGCCAGTGGCTAACTGTACCAACCATGGCTTGGTTTGTTTTTGTGGCTGTAGTTTACACTTATCAACAGATTTAGGGGCTATATAACTTAAATTTGAACCAGGGTCAATCAAAACAGACACCAGATGGTTGAAAATCATACCTTCTATTTCCACCACTGAAGCTTGGTGGCCAGCTTGGTTATTATCCAATGCTGCATAAATATGCGACACACTCCTTGCCACATCATTGACTGTGGTAGCTTCCTGAATGTTATAAACTTTCCGACTGTTCTGTTGTCGGTGTGGACAGTCTCTCAGGAGATGCTCTTCTCCGCAACCCCAACATTTCAAAGGTTCTCTCTTTGGGTTATCAGTCTTTACTGGTATAGGTCCAGAAGTTTTATTTTTGTCTGATGAGGGAAAGTTCTGCTGGAGTACACTCCGGGCTGGAAATTTCATTCTGGGGTTATTCTTGTAGTTCTTAAATCCTGAGGATTTGATCCCCTTTTTCTGAAATCTCGAACCACTCTTCTGTTTCCAGTCTCCACGAGACTCTGCCCGATGTCCATATTGTTCATGACAATATGTTGCCTTTCAAATAGTGTCTTCTAAGGTCTTTGGCTCATCAAATTCAATTCTGTTCTAGTATTCCTTGGGTAGCCCACTGATGAAGCGTTGCACCTTCGCCTCCTCTGCTTTGATGTAGGGTACATATCTCAATAAGTTGAGGAATTCATTGACATATTCCTCTATAGTGAGTTGCCCCAGTTTGAGTTCATAAAACTCTTTAGTCTTCTCGTCGAAATATTTTTCCGACAAATACTTCTTCCGGAAGTATTTCTCAAACTGTTTCCAGGACAGGTCCTCTTCGCGGACCCCTTTCACATTCTTAAGATCTTCTCACCAAAGGGAAGCTTTTCCGTTCAGATTGAAAGTGGCCACTCGGGCCTTCAAATTATCTGAAGAATCATGGAATCTGAAATATTTCTTCAGTCCAAGTGGCCAGGCCTCTGATTCCTCTCCCTTCTTTATCTCACCATCAAAGGAGGGAGGTTTGGCCTTTCTGAATTCCTCAAATTTATGACCCTTGGAAGTCTTTTGCTTCTTCTGTTTTCTTCGAGAATAGGAACTAGTCCTGCTGCTGGAAGAGCCTTCTGAATCGCCAGCTTCCTTCTCAGAGGAATCGTCTGGAACTGGTCCTTTACCTCTGGGGTGGACCTTCCTTGAGGTGCTCCTCTCAGTATGGCCACTGATATGACCATGTTTCTGCATCTCGGGTTCATGCTGCATTTTTCGTTGTAGGTCGGATAAGCTCTGCAGTAAAACTGCATTAATTTCAGTTTGCTTTTCTTGTTCTTTCATCATCCTTTCATTGTCGGCCTTGCAACTTTGCAATTCAACCATGAGACTCCTCACAGTCTCAGCTAGATCTGGAGGGGTCCCTATTTCTCTTCTTTCATCAGACTCTTCGTCTCTATTGTGGGAGCCTTCTCCCATCTCTTGGTGAGTGACCATTCTATGCGTCTGTAAATTCCCGCGACTCATCATCCGCTTGGGTGAAAAGACAAACAATGGTTATTAGTCAAGAGTTAGATACATTTTTATAACCTGCGCATAAATTCATAACTCTTTCACATGCATACACATTCGGGTTCTCGTTTCCAAGTTTTGATCCTGGATAAGAGAGTTAAGTTAGGGGTTACTCCTCTTAGGAGTGCTTCGAACGAAGCTTATGCGCAACTCATTCATGAGCCCAATCAGGCCAAGTGTTGTCACCATGCTCTGATACTAATTTGTAACACACCCACTACCATAATCATATTTTTCTTGACTTCTGTAGAATCAGAGCCCCCGAAATATCTACGGAGGCCTAACGTAAGCTAGCTCTCTCTCTCTCTCTCTGCTCCCATGTGATCATGGGTCATGATCACAGGTCAAATAATCATGGCACCTCTTTGTATTTTGCACCTCGACGCTACAGGAATGTCGAATTGTTCGACTCTGCAACCGCCGAACCCCGATAGGGCTAGTGACTAGCCAATAGGGACGAATCCCTACAGGGTTAGAAAATGGCCATTAGGAACGGCCCTGTTGCACGGTTGAGTGGAGTACAGGCGGCGAGAGGGGAAACACGACCCAGAGGGTGACGTGACAGGAGGCAGGTCCCGCTTCACACGCCACACCATTCCGGACCCCCCCCCATTAAAGGCAGAATGGAAAGGGGGGTTCAGAATTCACCTGAATGCCATTGATCAAGGCGAATAAATCCTGACCATTCAAGAGTTGCGCATTCGATTCTGGACCCCCCCCTCACTGCTAAAGGCATAACAACAAGGGGACTCCGGAATGAGGCCTCAACCGTAGATCTAGGTGGGTGGACTCTGGCCATCCAGATCTACTTGCTACTTACCCTAATGCGCATTCACGCCCCAGCTTAAATCCGACATCTATTCCTCACATATCACGGTCATCCCAGACCCTAGATCCTCTGAGAGGATCCTGTCCATTCATCAGAGCCTAACCACATGCTAACATCTCGATGTTTAGAAGTCTGGATTTCGGGGTTTGAGAGCACAGGGGAACATGCCCTTCGGTATCCTGAATGCCGAAACGCCGAAGTGCCGAACGAGCCTCAATCAATGATTAGCCCCTTGGGTTATGCCTTGGTCAATAGGAACTCTTCCCATATGACCACAGTCTCTCTTCTGTCAGGATTTATCAAGGCGAGAGCCCGACCTCTTGTCAACGGGACTCCCGAATCCCCGATCCCCAATTTCCCGAAATGGGTAATCTCTCGACACGTAGCCTTCCAAAATCGGTCGGTCTATGACTGCTTTGGGGTTTCTACCATGGAACATCCTGATCTCTCGTCACCAGAACTCCCGAGCTCTCGATTCCTGATTTCTCGAAATGGGAAATCTCACGACACGTGGCCTCCTTTAATCGGACGACTCGAATCTATTTCGGGGTTTTCATCCCTATTCACTGGGGGTTTAACCCTCGGGTATCTCCTGATAGATCCAATGGCTGTCAGGTTTTCCAGCCGAGATCTGACGACTCAGACAGGTTCCTAACTTGTGTTCTCTCCCACGACTCCCTGGACGTGGAAAAATCGATGGTTCAGATGCTCTCATGGACCTTGGGGATCTACGGTCTCGACCTCTTCGCTACCCACAAAGACACAGAAAGTCACAGGGGTAAGGCACTTAACATCCTACTTTCTCCTACCAAATATAACGGTAATGAATGACCACAGATTTCCCGACGGAATCTCGTTCGTCAATCACCACCTATCAAGGTTAAGGCACTTAACCTTCCAGCTTCTTTTTCTTATCTGACGGTCGTGAGTGACAACAGATATCCCGATGGGATCTCATCCGTCGATTCGATACTTATCAGGGATTTCTTAAGGCCTTGCGCTTTCACGTCCTCCTTCCAGGCTCTTGATGGGATTTTCAAGAAGGGTATCTCTATGGGGAGGTTTACCTAGGGTACTATCTGAGGCAGATAAGGGTATCTCTCTCTCGAGAATCAGGCGTGAAGTCTGAATTAGCTCAGTATGCATATAAATAATGATTTATAAGAACATAAGCCATACATAGTCTTTCCATTATAAACATACAACTACCAGTACTGATCAAAACATCATACAGACATTCTTATACTGAAATTATTCACGATTTCATAGCTTATGAGCATAATTATCAGAATACATATATTTCAAGATGCCAAAGGAAAACCACTTATCAGAAAGTAACACCAGGGGTTATACAATTGCTGAGAGGGGTGCTCGTTTCCACCCAACCGTAGGCTCAGTGACTCCCAGCGGATTTACCACTGGCCACCCCCGAGATGAGACCACGATGCTGTGAGACTGCGTCTCTATTTGCCAGTGACCAGGAGCGAAGGTTACTCTCCTTCCTCTCTGCTATCACTCCCTTTGCATATCGCCAGAGTTCTCTTTCTCCCCTCGCATCTACCCCCCAATTTCTTCTCCCCCATGCCTTATCCTCTTGCAAGGTTGCATGTGGCGCGATTTCCCTTGCGCTGGTCAAGCCTGACGGCTCTACGGATGGGCGGTTCACCTCCCCATACCTCATTAATTCCTGAGGATCCATCTACCTACCAGCCTACGAGACATTTAATTCGGGGCCAACGAGCCACTTTTGGTTCTCCGGGCCAGTGAAGTCCAAATACAGTATTGTTTTTCGGTGGAAGTTAACGCCACCTTTCCAGGTGCCTTCCACCGCCTTTCTGCAGCCATCGTGGTCTCTTTTTCAGCATATCCCCTCTCATCAGTCCTGCAATATAAATTCATAATATTATTCACATTCATCGACCTTTTCCATAAGGTCCATTCACATCACATATTCACATTTCTGAGTTTGCCACAGTTCTTGGCCAGTCCAGTTATTTTTACAAACTGGGGGAAACAGGGTGTTACACCAAGAGACTAGACTAGTTGGAAGTTCACTCCCGTAACTGCTGGTGCATGTCCATATCAATATAGAACACCACTATGGCACACTGTCTTCACCTCCAGTGCACATTGGTTGAGTTATACAAAGTATACCATGTGTAAATTATTCGTTTTTCATTACGATTAATGAGAATTCTTTCATTCTTTCTCTCTTGCTTCTTCTTTCTCAATTTCTCTCTGCAAATGTGTGTGTTATTTTCTATATAGATATATTCTGTGAAGTTTCAACACATTTACATGGTATCAAATCCGAAGAACTGCTAAACAAAAGCTACACCAAATAATTTTTGCAGGTACCAAATATTGAAGACAACAAAAAAATGGAATTCCCAAAAGAATTCATTCTTACACCTTACAATTACTTTGCATAGAAGGAGAGGATAATCATGCATCTATGAAGTAGAGGATTGTACAGGTTAAACATGAATACAGATACAAAACCCACATTATCCATAGAAAATCCAAGTATCTAAATCAAATAGATGAAGCATTCGAAACAATTTGCAGTCTCATTTCTCCCAATCTTCTTTTTCATATATCTTTCTGTAAAACCCCCAATGAAGCCTGGACCACCATGGAAGGGATCTTTGGAAAACAATATGAGATGAGGGAACACATGCTCGAGGTGTAATTTCTCACATTAGATCCAAAAATCTTCGACAATCTCCAAAATTTATTTACAGAATACAAGGATTTACTGTCGCAACTCAAAGATTGCGGGGTTGATAAATCTAAGGAGGAGAAAGAAATGATTCTCACCATTCTCTCCAAAATTGGTCCTAAATTCTCTGTGTTTGTATCCACATTCCATTCAGTCAAATTCACCTTTGGAGCCACCTGGACGATGCCTTCTCTTGATGAATTTATCGAATCCCTAACACAAGAGCAAACCAAGCTCATCAACATGGGGAAACTCAAATTCCCAAAGGCGCATGCACTTATTGTGCAATATGGATGCCATCAATACCAGAAATCTAAAGATAAATATAAAAGGAAACCTCATGCAAATCCGAAGAAGTAAGGGTACTCAGAACCATTCACTGATGCCTTCGGATCCAAAGGTGGAAAGGGAAGAAAAGGGGAGAAATACACATATTGCATTAAAGGATTCCTTCCATAATCCACATGCATGCATGCAAAAAATATATATAATGACTCAAATACTTCAAAAAAATAACCTTGGAGATCACATCCTCGAGGGTGCAAAGAAGAAGAAGCCAAAAGATTAGAATCCAAAGAAAGACAATTCTAGCCATGCCTTGATTGCCATCAAATCCTCTCCCGATGCTTGGATAATAGATTTAGGAGAATCACATTACATGGATGCCACAAAATCAGTCTATTCTTAATTGGATGCATGCAAAGGTCCTCCTATTCTTATGGGGGACAACTCTCCAGTCGAGGTCACCGACAAAGGAAGGATTGAACTCAACAATAGAAGCTTCGCGAATGTGCTGCACGTTCCCAAACTTTCCGTCAATATTCTCTCCGTGTATCAGATGATAAATTCTGGCACCAAAAAGAAAGTCATATTCACACCTAATGCAATGGACATTGATGACATGCAAACCAATTCCAGGGTTTCTATTGGTGAGGTAAATAATCAATCTAGATTGTATACATTTTCTGAATTTATTGAACCAGATTCTGCTTTAC
This sequence comes from Picea engelmannii, assembly GCA_009831015.1. Taxonomy (NCBI): domain Eukaryota; kingdom Viridiplantae; phylum Streptophyta; class Pinopsida; order Pinales; family Pinaceae; genus Picea; species Picea engelmannii. The sequence goes on along the minus strand of ML791702.1, from coordinate 310,843 downwards.
TGCTTACCAATCTGAATGAAAGTAGTAGGATATGGAACAAAAGGTTTAGGAATTTGAATTTCAGATATATGCAACAACTTAGCAAGAAAATATTGGTTGATGGTCTACCAAACATCCATTTCTCCGAAGGAATCTGTGAGGGATGTGTTCTTGGAAGACACCCTCAAGAGAATTTCGACAAAGGAAAGACTCAGAGAGCTTCCTCTCCTTTATATCTGATACATAGTGACCTCATGGGCCCTTTTCCGCATTCATCAATATGCAACATGAGGTATGTTCTAATTTTTGTTGATTATTTCTCATGTTTCACATGGATTTACTTTCTCAGGCAAAAATCAGAGGTCTTTCAACACCTCAAATATTTCAAAGCCCTAGTTGAGACACAGTCAGGAAAGAAAATCAAAGTCCTCCAAACTAATAATGGGGGAGAGTATGTCAATAATGAGATCCATAATCTTTGTCATGAGGCAGGGATTCAGTTGCAACACACAGTTCCCTATACTCCGTAACAAAATGGAGTTGCTAAGCAGAAAAACAGATCTCTAAAAGAGATGGCATATTGCATTCTACATGCAAAGTCACTTCCATAGAGACTATGGGTCGAAGCACTTAATTGTCCAACCTACATCCAAAACATATCTCCCCATAGATCTTTCAAGGATAAGACCCCCTACGAGGCTTGGAGCGACCTCAAATCGGAAGTGACCCACTTTCATATTTTCGGTTCACGTGCATGGGCCCAGATTCCCTTTGAAAAGAGGAAGTTACTTGATCCACAAAGCACATAGTGTATCTTTGTTGGATAACCCGACGGTGTGAAGGGATACAAACTTATTGATCTTTCTTCGAACCGACTCATCATTGAGCGTATTTTCCAATTCGAGGAAAGTGTCTCGCATGTACCTCAACAACCGCATGCAAACACCTTCATTCTTCCACATGTCCAAGATGATGAGCATGCACTTGTTGTATCTTCTTTAGATGAGAGTTCTGATTTAGAGGATTCAGATGATCCAGATACAGAGTCAGTATAGTGAGATGCAGAGTCAATGCATCTAGATGGAGATGCAGATCTAGAGTAGAGGCCCAAGTGGGCCCAGACTACTCTTCAGGATGCAGGGGATCTTGTTGGTGATCCAGCTGATACTATGAGGAGTCGATCTAATTTAGAGGATCCTCCTATTACACTCACTGCCACTGAACCATTGCCCTCTAGGCATATTTTCTTGGTTCAGTATTCATATCCACAATCTTATGGCGAGGATGCTGGAAATCCCTTTTGGTAATCTGCCATGCAGGAGGAGTACAACTCCCTCCTTGAGAAATAGAGTTGGGATCTGGTTCCCATTCCTTCTTAAAGGAAACTTGTCAGGTGTAGATGGGTCTACAGGACCAATAGCACAACGGATGGACATATTAGAAGATACAAATCCAGGCTTGTTTCCAAAGGTTTTCAGCAGGGGCACGGCATTGACTATGATGAGACCTTCACTCCTGTAGCGAAGATGGATTCCATACGTTTGACACTTGCCATTGCGGCAACCAAGGGATGGGAAGTCCATCAGATGGACGTGAAGAATGTATTTCTTCACGATGATCTCTATGAGGATATCTATATGGAGTAGCCCCATGGATTTATGCAAGATTCCTCTTTGGTCTTTCGACTGAAGAAATCTCTTTATGGCCTCAAGCAGGATCTGAGGGCATGGTATTCCAAGATGGACTCCAACCTGCTGTCACATAAATTTGTATGTTGTAAATTAGACTCGAAAGTCTACATGCTTAGGATGTCTGATTCACTTCTACTCTTAGTTCTGTATGTTAATGATTTGATGATCACCGGTTGATCGACTTCATTGATTTCCATAGTCAAGAGGATTCTACATGACAGGTTGTTGATGATGGACATGGGTCCACTACGCTTTTTCCTTGGACTCGATATCAGCTAGGATGCATCAGGCATTAAACTGTCTCAGGCCAAGTATGCACACGATCTCCTTGAGAGATTTCACATGATAGACTGCAAGTCTTCTCCGACTCCTTTCCTATCAGGAGTCAAACTTGAGGATGGCGGGGACACTCCACTGGTTGACAACACACTGTACATAAAGCTAGTGGGGATCTTGTTGTATCTCACACACTCTAGACCAGACCTCTCCTATGCAGTTGGTGTAGTTTCCAGGTTCATGCAAGATCCACATGAGCTACATTGGAAGGCTACAAAGTGTATCCTTCGATACGTACAGGGAAGCATCACCTTTGGGATTCATTATGAAACATACTCTACATTAGATCTCATCGGGTTCACTGATTCTGAATGGGATGGCGATAGAATTGATCACAAGTCCACATATGGTTAGTCACTTAATCTTGGTTCCGAGCCTATCTGTTGGTCAAGCAAGAAGCAGGATGCTATTTCTCTTTCTTCAGATGAGGTAGAGTACAGGGGGGTAGTTAAACATAACCATTCAGGCTATGTGGCTCCAACATTTTCTCATTGAGTTGGGCTTTCAATTTCATTAGCCGATCGTCATCTGGTGTGACAACTAGAGCACTCTGAAGTTCTGCAGAGATCCAGTTCAAAGGAAACGGACAAAGCACATCGAGATCCACATGCACTACATCTGGGACTTAGTACATGAGGGGATCATCTACCTACAGTTCTGTCCTTCAACAAAACAAACGTCATACATCTTCACCAAGACCTTCACCGAGAAAAAGTTCCATTCTCTGCGAAGTCATCTTGGAGTGAAGGACATAGTTGCCTAACAACTATCAGTTCTTTTTCTTACATACATTTTACCTTGAGGGGGGGGGGGTTTCCCATGAGGTTTTCCCTCTTTCCTCACTTTATTTCAGTGTATCTTTTGTATTTGGGTACCTAACATGGCCTCGTTGCCGGGACCCATTATTTATTTTCACCATAGTGATGCTCAGGGGGGGTGTTGGAGTTACTTGACACACACCTAGGATTTCTTTTTCCTATGTTTATTAGTATTTATCCAATATCCTAAAGTTAGGGAGAATATTCTTTTCAGTTTTCACTTCAGTCTGACTAGTTGAGTGGAGTCTAGATGCTGCATTGGTTTTGTCACCATGCAACATTGGGATCATCACCATCTAATGCGCATTGTCCTTGGGATCATCACCAGACTAGCGCATTACCCATGATTCCCTTATCTCCTCCTCACTTCACTATGTTTCAATCAGTTAATTGAATACCGATAGACTATTTAACTCAACTAGGTGGCAATTCACTCTTGTAACTGCCTCAGAGACTAGACTAGGTGGCAGTTCACTCCTGTAACTGCTGGTGTGTGTCCAGATCACTCTAGACCACCATTATGGTGCATTGGATTCACCTCCAGCGTGTATTGGTTGAGTTATACATAGTATATCATGTGTAAATTATTCATTATTCATTACGGTTAATGAGAATTCTTCCATTCTTTTTCTCTTGCTTCTTCTTTCTCAATTTCTCTCTGCAAATGTGTGTGGTATTCTCTAGCTAAATCTATTTTGTGCAAGTTCAACACATTTACAGTGGCTACAAAGCTCAAGTGCTTGCATTCTAGCAAGGAGTGGGGATCTGGGATTGTATTGGATCTTCTTCAGGCCTTAATATGATTATTCCTTCTTTTATTCCTAAGATTCATTCATCTTTTAGGTCATGCATGCATTCTAACATATCTACCTTAACCATTCATTCATGAATCGCTCATTGACATAAGGTAAATAAGATCAATCACCGACAGAAAGTAAACATGCACTAAATAACACACATAACAAAGGTTTTACCATGGTCCCCCCCCTCCTGGGCTACGTCCACAAATATTTGGATTCTCTGCTCTTTTATTTAGTTTTCTGCAAAATATGGCGCTGTGCGCATTACATATTTCTCCTTACAAGGATAAATGGGTTTAAGACCTTCCATGAGGCGGACTAGATCACACCAGGCTCCTCAATCTATGATCTAACCTTCCATATCTAACCTAGTTGACTCTTCTGTATCAACTTCAGACTCACAATTGTTGAAAAATTATTGAACATCGAACCAAAACTCTAAGAACCCTGACCTAGACCTCCTAGGATCTTATTTATACTATTTTTTAGGCTTATAATCGTTGCAATCATTACCAAAACCCTAACCCTAACATGGTTAGGTCTAACTTCCTGCGCGCCTTGCATCTTTCTCCTCTTGCATGCTGCTTTTCCTCGCACGTGTTGCTTTTCCTTCCAACTGTTCTTCTCCAAAATTGGGGCTTACCTTCCAAAAGTAGACCTTTCCTCAAAATAGTCCTGTGCCCAACACTCCCCCTGTCTTATTGTACCAACTTCCATGTAGATCACTATGGATCTGAAACTACTCCTAGTTTCTGTTGAAGATACTCAAAAGTATCCCTCGAAATAGGTTTGGTGAAGATATCTGGAATCTATTATTTTTCTCCCCCTTTGATATCATGGGAAAAAGGATAACTCCCCATGTCGGTATGTCTCCCCATGTATGCATGCCACTGATATATTTCTCTGATGATTTATTTTCCTTTGACTTCTCTGAAAGATGTCGTGTATATCAATGTAGGGATACATGTATATGTTTCCTTTTCTCTCTTACAATGCTGCTTATTGTCCATATGTGCTTCCTCCTGTAATTCACTGACATATAAAAAAATGATTCATTACTTTATTTCTTCAATCACTTGTCATGTTCACTTGACCATAATTTTCAATGATTTCCTTATGACGATATAACTTCTATTGACGATTCCAATTGTCAATCCACTATGATGCATCTCATGAATCCATCTATGTCCATATGTCACAAACTATCCATAACTCTGCTACTCAACTGCCCATAATGTTGAACCATATATCACTTTACTATTATGAAAGCTTCTCTGCTTCAACTGATTATCACATATTCATGTTTCTCAGACTGAGTCTGTAATGCATCCTCAAACCTTTAATGAATATATCCCTACCTGGAAAATGTGTCAATGATATTCCTTTGGTATCTGCATGGGAATATTGCTTCTTAATATGTAAATCAAACTCTGCATGTCTGAAACAATATGTACTGAAGATATCCTTGCATGAATGCATGTGTGGAATGAACCTCTATAGAATCATGAAATTCTTCATGTGTAACTACCAATTGATACATGCATAGGAATGTGGTCTAAAAGCTGCTTCTCAAACAATCAAACTATTTCTCTGTACTTATGTCGTCAAACCTCTCTGAAATTGAATGTCCAAAATATTCAAACACTTCAAACTACTTGAAGGATGGTTATATGATCTGTAGAGCTACTGCATAGATTCCCCTTATTAAATATTCATATTTACTCAGAGTCTCCAAGTTAGATGGCTCAGAACAAGGGATGAATTCCCCCTAATGCTGAGTAATGTTCCTTATCATATGTAGATTCATCATCTTTCTAAGTTTTGACATCTTCCACTTTGCCTGTGGATTCATCATATTTATGACTTCTGACATTTTCCTCTTTGCTTGTAGTTTCATCCTGAGATTGCACTACTGCAAGCCTTGTGCATACGATCTCTAGAACCTGTTCTTCATTCATCTGATCTTCTTGGTTTTCTTTTCTTCTCCAAAATTTCTCCTATCCACCATAAATGTTTTCCTTCATGGAAGGCTCTACCAATCTTCTACAATTTCAATCTATATGACCATAATTGTGGCATTTGTAACATTCAATATTGGAAAGAGCCACATAACCATCTCTTTCTTTATTCAGAGTTAGAAACTTGTTGTTGTTACCTGTCATATGCTGTGAACAACCAATGTCAACATACCAATCACTTTTTCTATGTTGGGCTTGTAGAGCAAGTGAGCATTGATTCTGATTTCTTTTCCATATCCATTGTGGTTCTGATATCTGACTGTTGATGTTCTTTGATTCCATGGGTGGAATAGTCAATCTACAATTCTTTTCTATGTGTCCAAAATTGTTGCATTTTTAACATTCTACTTCATTGCTCAATGACACAAAATATTTTTGGTTTATGCTTTATGCTTCATAATATTTCCTGGGATTACTATTATTTAAGTACCTTGCATAGTTGCTTCGGTTCTTGGCATAGGATTTGCAGTTTACAACTTTATGTTAAAAATTAGCACAATTAAAACAATGACCATAAAAGAACCTTTGATACCTAGGAATAGATGATGTTCTTTGTGATGTACTCCTTCTGAATTCATCTTCTTGAGTCTTCTTAATTTCTGGAATGTTCTTCTTTGGGGGAATGCATTCTTCCTTCTTGACAGAATATCTGACAATATCTGTATAGTTTCTTTGTTCTGCTTCTTGTTTTGTTTTCTTAGAGATCGATCCTTTCTCATTGTATACTTGATTGTATCATAGTCCGTATTTTTCATTGGATGGTATTTGACTGCTGATGATTTGATCCAATATTTTGGTGCTCTTTTGTTGCATATCTTTCTTCTGAAGATCCTTCCTTAAAGATATTACTTCTACTTCTAAGCTTCCAATCGTTTTCTCCTTTTCTTCTAACTGAGTTCTAAGTACTTCCTCAATTCTTCTGTCTTCTTCTATTTGAATTTTTAGACGCGTGATCATCTTCTCGATTTCTTTAGAGTTGGAATTATGAGATTCCTCTTTCATTTTTAACTCTTCCTTGAGTGACTTGTTTTTTTTTTCTTACTTTTCTAAGTTCTTTTAATGCACTGATTAGCTCTACTCTGAGATTGACTTTGCCTTCTTCTTCAGAATCATATTCTACTTCCATGAAGAGTACTCTTTATGAATCACTGTCACTATCATTTTCCTTCTCATCCGATGAGGAACTGTCCTCCTTTGAGTATAAACTTTTCTTGAAGATTTTTTTTTGTTTCTTCTTTTGTTTCCCTTTTGATATCTCTTTTCCCTTTTTGAAGATTCTTCTTCATCACTATCTTTATTCTTTCAGGAAATTTAGAAGCAAAATGACTAATACCATCATAATTAAAATCTTTCAATGGAAGGATACCTTTATACGTGTTGGTTCCTTTCTTTAATTTCCTTACAAAGTTAGCCATCTCTTCATCTTTGTTTGAATCATCACTATAGTTGCAACCTAGTTTTGACTTTTGCTTGTTCTTTTTCTTTGTCTTCTTGGATTCCTTGAAATATGCTTCCTTCATGACTGGGATCTCCTATTCTATTCTCATTTCATAAGCTGTAAATATTCTATGTAGCTCACCCATGCTCAATGTACCGAAATATTCTCTTTCTTATAGGGATGATATTTTAGGATCAAATATCATAGGAATAGACCTCAATACCTTTTGAACAACCATTGATTCATCAAATTCTACTCCCAATCCCTTAATAGTGTTAACTATTTCGTGAACTCACAGATGGTAGGCTGTAATGTCTTTAGCTTCCTTCATATTCAATTGTTCAAACTTAGCTCTGAAGATTTGAAGCTTATCTCCCTTAACTTTGGAATCTCCTTCATAAATATTTTGGAGTTTATCCCAAAGATCCTTTGCAATATCACAATGCATAACCTTGAAAAACACTGAATCGACTAGACTTCTCATAATAGTAGCTTTATCCTTTGAGTTTTTTTCGTTGAGTTTCTTTCCATCTCCGTCGGTTGGGGGAGTGGTTGGTGTTGTATACCCATCTAATACTGATTTCCAATCATAAAATCCCTATGCCTGTAAAAAGGTTTTCATCCTTTTATTATAGAAGGTATATTTCTGACCGTCAAACATTGAAGCTCCCATATTAGCATATTCCATGATCTCCTTCCAGTGGTTATACTGCTTCTTGAAGGACCTGCTCTGATACCAATTGTTGGCATACTGAGAGGGGGGGTGAATCATTATGAACACTTTTCTTTCTTTAACCACAATATAAATATTCAATAATATTCAATAGTTTATCATTAGCATTTAATATATCATCAATACCATAATTCAGTGAATAAGCAACTCATAAACACAATACACTAGAATTTTACGTGGAAACTCAATGCAGGAAAAAACCATGGAATGATTTTCTTATTTATCAAAGAGTACATTCATAGGTAGCACCAACTTCCTATTTCTCCAGCTACAACTAGAACGATTCTCCAACTCCCTATTTACAGGTTGCAACTTGAAGGAAGCTCCAACTCCCTAATTTACCGACTCCAACCGGAAGGAGGCTACAAATGCCTTTCCTTTCCTTGTACAACCACCATGAAATATAAATGTAGACCAATTTTTCACTACCTCTGTCACTGTAACTATTGCTGTTGTTGTTTCTGATAGCTCAGTTGTTGCTACTGATTTCGATATCTCATCCAGAATGAAATCACACATACCTCATACCAAGATCCACAAGAGAGTTATAAAAATCAAATGCTTATGAATAAATATGACATGTCTATTCGTTATTTCTTTAGAATACACACCCTAACACACACAGGAAGACATACCTTAAACCTGTAGTTGACCTTAGTTGACCTGAGTTTTATATCTCTGATCTTCGACAATTTTTCCTCACAATTCCGGGACCCATACACTTCCTCCTCATGAATGTTTGTGCTTTTCCTCACTGCAGCCCGTGGATGTCCATGATTTTCCTCCTGAAACTCATGGATTTACACAAGGAACCTCTGTCTGTAACTTCTTTTATGTACGCTTGGATCCTACAAACTTCTTTCTTCTCTAGACTTCACTGGCTACGACTCATTTCCTCAGATATGCTAATTAGTATTCACATAAGTGATATTCAATTGAATCTTCTTTGTGTTTTAATAAAGATGTCATGCAACTGACATGCAACTTGTTACTCCTGTTTACAACTCATTTACCTTGACATGCAACTTGTTAACTTCTGTTTACAATTAATTTAACATGCAACTGACATGTAGCTTGTTAATTTATGTTTACAACTACTTTACCTTGACATGAAACTTATTAATTCCTATTTATAGTTATTTTAACATGGAACTGACATGCAACTTGTTAACTTATGTTTACAACTCCTTTACCTTGACATGCAACTTGTTAACTTCCTTTTCAAGGGTTGACATCAATGAAAACCAATCTTTCAACAATTCAATGACAACCAATCTTTCAACAACTAATATTTAAACTATTAATCTTTCAACAATGTCAAATAGGTTCTCATATGGAAATTGGTCATCAATCGTGCCTTTTTTAGTAGGAATGGTTAATCTAGACAAGAAATATGCAACTACATTATGTTTTCTAGGGTTATCAAGAAATGTTAGATCAAACTGTTGTAATAAAAGAAACCAACTAATCATCCTACCATTAATGTTAGGTTTATTCATCAAGTATCTAATGGAAACATAATCTATATGTAAAAAAACTTTGCATCCTGTTACATTATGTCTGAATTTATTGAGAGCATGAACCACTACTAAAAGTTCTTTTTCTATAATAGTATAATTCATTTCTGCACCAGCTAAATTATTACTTATGAAGTAAATTACATAAGGTTTATTGGCTTCATCCTGTCCTAAGACTGGTCCTACATAATTTTCTGATGCATCAGTGTGAATGTGAAATGGAAGACTCCAATTGGGGCCTTGTAAAATAGGGGCAATTTTGAGTTTTTCCTTGATTGTTTCAAAATCTTATTAACAATTTAGAGTCCAACAATATTCCACATCTATGGTAAGAAAGGTAAACAAGGGAGAATCTATTTGGTTGAAATCCTTAATAAACCTCCTGTAATATCCTACATGTATAAGAAATCTCCTTACATATTTTGGTTTCAAAGGGGTAGGAAGTAAGGTGATGATTTTGATATTTTTTTTGTCTACTTCAATCCCTCTGGAGGACAGGTGATGTCCTAAAACAATCCCTTCATTCATCATAATATTACATTTTTCGTTGCTAAGGGATAGGTTCATTTATCTACATATTTGGAGAACCTTATCTAGATTGTCCAAGGCTTCATCAAAGGAATTTCCAAAGGGGGTAAATTCATCCATATAGATCTCAAATTTATCATGGATAAGTTCTAAAAAGATGTTGAGAATTTCTCTTTGAAAAGTAGCAGGGGCATTGCATAGGCCAAAAGGTAAGACTCTATATGAAAATGTACCCCATGGGCATGTAAAGGTGGTCTTGTCCTGATCCTCATGGCTGATTTGGATTTGATTGTATCCACTAAAACCATCTAGAAAGGAAAATTATTTCTTCCTGACCAAGACATCCAAAACTTGGTCAATAAAATGTAGGGGAAAATGCTCTTTTCTGGTAGCCTTGTTCAACTCCTGATAATCCACAGATATCCTCCATTTCCCATTATTCTTTGGGACAATAAATAGAGGGGATATACATTCACTGTCTGATATAGGATATATGAATCTGACATCAAGTAATTTTTGGAGTTCTTGTTTAACTATGTCTTTCATTGCAGGGTTCATCCTTCGTTGTGGATGCTTAACATGTTTGAAGTCTTCTTGTTGGGTAGGCAGGTTGAATAGAGAACAAAGAGAATAAATGACACACCGAGAAAAAGGCACAGGATCAAGAAGATAAAGAAGATCAATAAATAAGAGAGAAGAAATAGAAGAAGATGGGGGATAGGAAGGAATAAGGTCTCGTAAAATCCAAGAAAACCAATTGAGCATGAGTTGTATGCAGTTTATAATGAGTTATCACCAACTGAGAAGGAGTGGGAGGCAACCCATTATGAGCTGGCAAGAAAACCCAAGGTAAAAGAGAAGAAATTATAAAATTGAGAGAGAATTATGAAGAAATAGAATTGGAAGCGACAACAACGATAGTAGAGAGCATAGGAAAAGCTGAAGAACCATAAGAGTTCTGAGGAACTATTTTGATTGTAGGATGTTTTGTGTAAAGATTCACGAATGTAATAAAAATGTTGTATATTGAACATCTATTGTAGCGCAGAGCACAAGTTGAGTGCCTTCCTTAAATATAATAAAGAATAAATTATTTTGTGGACATAGCCTAGGAGGGGGTGAACCACTGTAATTTTGTGTCGGATTATGCTGGGGAATGATTATGTATGATTGTAATATGTTAATTCATGTATATGTGATGTTAATTCCTCCTTTTACTAAAAATGACTGCTTATCTTTACTGATAATGTCGAAAGAGTCATGCGTAATAGAGTCAATTGTAAGTTTAACTATTAATTGGTGAGAATATAGACTAATATGAATAAAGAATTAAGTAACGAGGATGGATTAACTAGAATCTAGTGCACGAATAAGTCCTGTAGGTATGACAGAGTGAGCCTCCCATATTTCCCTCATCGCTACATAATCTTGGTTCCTCCAGTCCCCATAAAGGTACCTTGGGTGAGACTTCACCTGCTCACAGGTGATGCCGAAAGGGTCGATATCTACAGGGTTTTGTTGGACAACTTAATTTGGACCCAGAGTCTTGAACCTATTTGTGTGCGCACACCAACAAATGGTTCTCTTGTCAGGACCGAGAATATGAAAGTGAGGGAATGTATTGGAGACCGACGAGAAAATAAATAACTGAATAGCTGGAGAAAAAAGAACACAAATTTGCATGAAAGGAGAATAAGAACCCTCGCTTAAAGAATAAGCAATGGCTGCAAAGATATGTATTTACAGAGTTGCATGAGGTATTTTTCGGTGAATTTCCTAATATTTTAGCAGAATGGCTCGAAAGATTTGTGGAAAATACTGGTAGACATAGACCAGTTGCGCCAGATAATTGGACTCTTGAAATACTGAGAAAAGTGGAAGCAATGGACAATAGGACGTCATGCGCAGTATAATTTTGGCTGGACAATATCTTCCAAGGATATGCAACAAAATTTGCTATAAATTGTACTCAGTCTTATAGTGTTGTAGAAATATAATTCTTTAAAGGTCCACATGGAATATTCATAAGGTCATTAGCTACCTCAATCAAAATGATTCTATGCATTAAAGAAGTGACGATGATGAAGTCAAATAGCTAAAGAACAAGGGTTTTTTGACCAGGGTTTGATCGAAGGATAGGAAAATGGATAGAGTTAATGGAGTCTGAGAATGCAAGAGAAATAAGAAGGGATATCAGAAGGATAAGATGAATTTGGAGTCTTGCACAGTGGGAGAAGGTACAAGAAGTTGAGAACTGCAACTGAAGAGAGAGAGAGAGAGAGAAGCGCAATGAGTACCCAAAACATCACACATACATCCATATCATAGAAGTACAATAGATAGAGAGAGAAGAGGAAGATAACTCGTTCAGTCTAGTCATATAAGTACTAGTAAGTCCTGTTCGAGTCGAGTCTTGGTTCACAACAACAACCTCCTGGGAGTCACCTAAATCTGAGACAACTTTAAAATATATTTCCAGAGAACTTATAGTCAGTAAAGGAAGTCAGAGAAGCAATATATAAAGTAGTGGTAGCAACCATAATAGTGGTAGCGGTACAGGTAGTCAGGCTCAATTAACATCACCAAGAAGGGGTCCTACACACAACAATATGGAAATAGTAGATAATACACTCAGATTACCATAGTTCGAAGGAATTGGATCTGAGGATCCAGAACAACACGTGTTCATATGTGAGACCATATGGACTGCAAAGAATTCCCACTATGATGGCGCAAAGATCGCATAGTTGGAAACAAATTTTAGAGAACGTGCGCTAGTCTAGTACATGAAGCTCCAAAGTACCAAAATACCAGGCCAGAGAAGAACCTTATTAGAGATTACACAAGCATTGACAAAATAATTTAAGAAACCAAAGTTGGAGTTGCAGTACATTACTGAGCTCAAGGAGATCAAACAAGTACATAATGAGTCTATATGAGAGTTTGATCATAGGTTCGAATATGTGATGGGTAGATTAACATTTCAAATTCCTGATCAACAACACTGATAGTGGTTCATTGCAGGCTTGTTACCTCACATCCGTAGTCCGTTAATACAAAAAAAGGTCACGACACAGTCTAAAGCATTGGAAATTGCTATGAAACTAGAAGCATCTCTGGTTAGAGACAACATCAAAATGAAGCAAATACAGAACCAGTTAGCTGCATTAACAATTTAGTTGGTATAAATTACAAATGGGAAAGAGAAATTAGAATAGATATGGTGCACCAAATGTAGGACTGAAGTTCACCACAAATATGAGTGTCCATCCTTTGCGTAGTACTTAGCGGCTGGAGCACCAAACCCGCTACCAGGAGGAGGATACTATGAGATATGAAAGAAGTGGGGACATAACCCCCATGAGTTCCAACTATTACAAAAATATCAACATACCCCAACAATCCTATTCTATAGCTTTTGCAAATCAATGGGGCATGAAGACAAATATTGTCGTGCATTTGATATAATGAGGGAGAGCATGAAAAACATATACAAAATTTAGGAGGAGAATGTTGCAAGAGAAAGAGGAGGGAAGTATAATACCCCAAGAGGATTTAATCAAGGAAATTGAGGAGGATTCAGTAGGGGACAAGGTCAAACAAAATTTGGGAGAGGAGGAAGAGGCCCCATAGTATGCTATAACTGTAACCAACTAGGACACTTAGCATGGGATTGCCAAAATCCCTACACAACATGTACTTACTATCGGTCATTAGAACATGCAACAAAGGACTTTACATAACTTTTGGCAAAATGGTAGGCCAGAGGGAATAAAAATCAGAACCAAAGCATTGAAAATATCTCTGTTGAGATAAGGGACAAAGCACCCAAACTCGCAGTCGTTACACGTGGAGGAACCAAAACAGGGAGAGATGAAAACAATGAAGGGAAATAGGTTGAACAATGGTTAAGGAAATCAGAAGCAACTACACAAGAATTTTACCCACAGGAAGAGAAGGAGACCTATAAACAAGCAAGAAAATAACTCGTACAACAGGACTGGATAATGTCCACATTGGCCACACCACCTAAGGGGAATATGCCTCCCACTGAGGACAAGGTCATGACCAAAGGATCATTGGAGAAGTAAAGCACCTTAGGAAAATTTTTGCAAAGTTTCCTAGAGTTGGTCGAAGATGAAAAGGAATTGCATACATTATGCTCAATGATCGATCACTGTGCTCAAGGGAAGACAATCCCTATTGAAAAGAAAGTAGTGAGACAACTAATGTGCAAGAAAAGAACCAACAGATAATTTAGGTCGAGTGTGCAGATTGGAGAATACGACATCGACAACGTGATCTTAGACTTAGGGTCCTATGTGAATGTGCTACCTAAGAAAGACATGGGAGATGATGGGGAAACCAAAGTTAGCATGGTCACCCATCCAATTGAGACTAGAAAATCAATACAAAATAGTACCAATTGGAAGATTAACAAGAATAACGGTGAACGCCGATGTAGTATGCAACATCACTGACTTCGAAGTTATCGAGATTGTGGATGATGATCAACCATATACAACATTAATTGGACTAGAATGGGCCTTTTATAACCAAGCAATTATCAACTTGGAAAGGTGCGAGATGATATTTGAAGTAGGAGATATGAAAGTGACTGCACCCTTAGACCCAAAAGAAGGAAGGCAGTACATATATTCCGTGTGGGGTGATGCAATCGATCACTTGTACAACATGAATGCGAGGATGGATGATTATGTGAACTCAACCATAGATGACACATTGAGTTGGAGAAGCATCAATTGGTGTACATTAGACTCAAAAGCAGGTTTGGAAAACTAGCAAAAAAGGATGCATGAAGTCTCAACACGACGATGTGCGCACATCAAGAGGTCATTACGTTGGATTGGAATAGAATTTTGCAACGCACCCAAGTATGACGTGTTGAAAAATATAGAAACATTTGTACAAAACATTGAGCCATAGGTACGAGATCCACAAAGGCTATTGAAAGCCACTCCTACAAGATGGTGGGTGACACACAAAGGTGCCATGGAAGATTAGAAACAATGTAGAAGACTAATCTATATAATATTTAATACCGAAGAAGGAGACACCATGCAGAAATATAATGGTGAAAGAAACCTAGCAGAGCATATTGCATAGTGTGAAAACAAGTGGAATATAGTTCCCAAGGAGGAATGGACACACAGGTTCATTCATACTCTTGAGACGATACTGAAAAAATGGTATTTATAAATGGAGGTGTGCAGAGACACAATGAAGTGGGGTAACATAAGTCAAAGTTTCAAAGAAACATTTAAATTTTAGCATAAGTCACCTTCAATAGATACAACACTTCAGGCAATCAAACACAAACTATTCAATGAAGAGGAACAGATCGAAGTAAGATCAATATGAAACAAAGCAGAATAGACATAAGTAATATGGATATGTAGTGTACATAATGTTGCTATGACAGTCCATAAACTACTTGAATGCTATAATGTGACCGAAGAGGATCAAGACGACGAAGATCCCCAGAATGTTCAAGTACATGAAACAAAAGGAGAGCGAATGGTAGAAGGCTCGGAGATGGAATAAAAACCCTACAAACAACCAGTAAAGACAAGGAAGGTGAACATTGGAATAGAGCAAAATCCGAAGTTGGTGTAGATAGGAGACTACTGGGATGATGAAACCGTAGAAAAAATAGCCGAATTATTGCGTGAGTACCAGTACTTATTCCTAAGTAATTTCTCAGAAATAAAGGGGATAGATGATGACCTAGGTGAAATGAGAATCCAACTTAAGCCTGATGCTACATTGATAAGACAAAGACCATACCGATTGAACCCACGATATAAGGAAAACGTCAAGGAAGAAATGGACCGCATGTTAAAAGCGAGAGTTATTGAACTGGTCGAAGAATCCAAATGGATAAGTCCCGTGGTAGTACAAGATAAGAAAACAGGGGGAATCAGAATCTGCGTCGACTTTAGAAATTTGAATGATGCATGCCTACACAACCCGTTCCCAACTCCATTTACAGATGAGGTACTGGAGAACGTAGGCAGACAAGAGGCCTATTCATTCACATATGGTTTTTTAGGATACCATAAAATCAGAATTGCGTAGGAGGACCGACATAAGAAAACATTTGCATCATAATGGGGAAGTTTCCAATAGATGCTAATTCCATTCAGATTAAAGGATGCACCGATGATATTCTCCAGGGTAGTTGTCGCAGTATTTAAGGAGTTTATCTATAAATTCCTTGAAGTATATTTGGATGAATGGAGTGTCTTTATCCTACAATGTGACCACGTGGAATTTTTGAGATTAATGTTGGAAAAATGCAGACAACATCATATATCATTGAATCTAAAGAAATGTGTTTTTTTCACACATTTTGGAATACTACTAGGACATGTAGTATGTAAACATGGATTAATAGTGGACCCAACAAAGATTGCACTAATTTTGGAACTACAACCACCCACATCAGTAAAACAATCACGTGTGACATTGGGCCACATAGGTTATTACACAAAATTCATTAAAGGATATGCACAATTAATCACACCAATGGAAAAAATAATGAAAAAGGAAGTGAAGTTTCAGTGGAACGATGACTGCCAGAAAGGACCGGACACACTGAAACACAAACTAGTAACGACGCCAATCTTGATCTTCCCATATTGGACTAAGGAGTTTCATGTACATGTAGATGCCTCATCTATGGAACTAGGAGAAATATTATCCCAGGAAGGCGAAGGGAAATTGATCACCCCATTTCATTCACTAGAAAGAAACTTTCAACAATAGAGAAAAACTATACCACCATGGAGCGGGAGGGGTTGGCCACGGTTTATGCACTACAAAAATTCAGACACTACCTTTTGGGATTGGGATCACATTTTAAGATGTATATAGATCATTTTGCACTGTGATATCTAGTAAATAAACGAGTTTTGGGGGGGAGGATTTGCATATGGCTCCTATTGTTCTAGGAGTATGAATTTAAAGTAGTAGTAAAACCCAATAAACTCAATGCAGGGCTCGACCATATGCCACACATACTTTTAGGAGAAGAAACATGAAACTTGGATGACAAATTACCAGATGCACAACTATTATCTGTAAAAATGGTCGACGATTAATTTACAAATATTGTACAGTTCCTAAGTACATGAATGGCCCCCTCAGACATGACGATTGCATAGAAGAAGAAGTTGGTAGTAAAGGTTGTGGACTACCAATTCATTGCAGGAAGCTTATATAATTTGGGCGTAGATGGAATACTACGATGCTACGTAGTCGAACATGAAAGACCAAATATATTGGTAGAAGCACGTGATGGGATAGTAGGAGGACATTATGCAAGGAAATCCACTACGCAGAAGGTCTTACACGCAGGGTTATGGTGGCCTACACTCCACAAGGATGAAAAAGAATATGTCAGACATGCGATGTTTTCCAAAGCGTCGAATGATTTGGATTTATGAGCGGAACAAATGAATAACAAACTGAATACAATAACACAGAGATACAGAGAACAACAACAGATATCCAGTGAACAATAAATTCTATTGAATAAATAAAATAGACTAAAATTGTAAAACTGCAGAACTGAAAACAACTTGCTTGAATGGTGGTAACTATCTCCGAGAAGAGATGTGGCTACTACGCGCATTCATCTGAGCAGAAATGACTAAAATAAGTCTCTAGAGGCATTTTTAACATTACTAATGAATGCCAAAACCATAGACATCCAAAAACATAACCCTAGGAGATGAAACACCAAAATTTATGTGGGCCCCGACGGGTAAGTTGGTACCTCAACTTCCTGGGGTCGTAACTTTTGCATACGACCTTCATTTTAGGCGTGTTATAGTCCGTTGGAAAGGTATTTTCAAGAACTAAACATTATGCCATAAAAATTTGACTATATCTACATTTCGATTTAGGACCCCAAAACTGCTCTGGAAGTACAAAAAGATGTACTGACAAGAAAAAATCCAAAATAAGCTAGTTGGAATAGGTGGGCAACCACCAATATCCACCTAGATGCTGTGTAGGGCTTCAGGATAGCCCTGAAAGTGTAGAACCCACAATTACAAAGAAATGTCATCATTACAGATAAACGTGTTGAACTCAAAAGTGTCAAGAGGATCCAGTTGGAATAGGTGGGTGGCCACCAATATCCATCTGGATTAGTCCTCCCCCCTTAGGAAGCAATGATATCCATTGCATTGAGTGGCCCCATTAGGCGAGGAAATTTTTGCTAAATTTGGCCCCGGGTGAGTCACTTTCCTTCGTGCAGGAGTTGTGCTTCCTTGACAACTCGATAAAGTTGTATCCTTTGCTGGAAAGTTCCCTTGATTTGTATGTCCACGATCTGATCAATGGATTCCTATTCCATGTAGTCAGGGTTGAGCTCTGCTGGTGTCAATTGTTCTGCGATCTCCAAGGTGTCAAATAATGGTGGAAAATATGGCCAGAGGAGGTCCACATTGAACACTGAGTGAAATCCAAGGAAAGGGGGAGTGTTGAGATTAAAAGCATTGTCACCCATAGCCTTCGTGATAGTGTAAGGCCCATAGAGAAGTGGATGAATCTTCCGATGGGGCCCTGTAAGGAGTTCTTTTTGCAAATGTAACTAGACCTTGTCTCCCACCTGAAACTTATGTGGTACCTGGTGTTGATAATGTCACTTCTTGTACTTAGCATTGGCTTTCTGAAAAATCTCATTGACCTATTGGCGGATGTGATGAATCTTCTCAATGAATCTGGTGGCTTTGTCGGCCTCAGAATGAACATGGGAATATCTTGTCTATGTGGTTGCAAGAGGTAGTGCAACATCAATGGGACCCAAGGATTGGAATCCCAGCCCCACCTGAAATGGGCTATGGTCGGTGGAGCTATGGAGATCCCTGTTGCAGCTGTGTTGAACATAGGTAAGACTCTCATCCCATGTATGTGGATGCTTAGAGTTATACATGCGCAGGATGTGCACAATCATACGATTGATGACCTCTATTTGGCCATCAGTGTGAGGGTGGAAGGTAATGGATTTAGTGATCTTGGTGTCCAACAGTGACCAAAGACTCGACCAAAATGTGTTGAGGAACTTTCTATCCCAATAGGAGATGATGGTCTGTGGTATCCCAAAAAGGACCCACACTTGTTCAAAGAAGAGCTTGGAAATATATGTCACTGTGATTCTCTTCTTACAGGCTGTGAGAATGACAATATTTGAAAATCGATCAACCACCAAATATACACAATCATTTCCTTGCTTGGTGGATGGAAGGAAAGACATGTAATCCATCAAGATGGATTCCCAAGGCCTATGGGGAGTAGGAAGAGGGGTGTATAATCCTTGATTTTCGATGGCTCGCTTGACAATGACACAGGCAGTGCAAGGACTGATAAACTTGTCGACGTCTTGTCGAAGTCTTTGCCAATAAAAAAGTTTCTGTAGAATGGCCACATTTTTCTCCACGCCAAAATGTCCTACCATTCAACTATAGTGAGCCTCCCAAATCATCTTTGCACGCTTGCTTGTAGGAACACAGAGGTGGCCCAGATGGCATAAAAGTCCATCTCGAATGTGAAAATTAGTGACATTCACGACTATACCCAAGAGGTGATAGGTGGTGGCGAAGTCAGGATCTCATTGATAAAGTTGGGGTCACTCAGATGCCCCATGCCCGTAAGAATGGAGCATGGTGGTGAGTGTAGCCATGAGAGGTCGACTAAGGCAGTCATCGACATGATTTGTGCTCCCTATCTTATACTTGATGTTGAGATGGAACTGTTGCAGGTATGTGGACCACTTTTGATGGCAATCATTCTGCAACTTCCCCTTTGTATGTATGAACTACAAAGGCTTGTGATCAATGTGGATGATTTTCTTCATTCCCATAATGTAATGTTTCCATTGACGACATTCTTTCACAATGGAATACATTTCCTTGTCATAGTTGGGGTATTTTCATATGGTATCTGATAGTCTCTAACTATGGTATGATACTGGATGACCATGTTGAGTGAGAACTATTCCTACAACATAGTAATATGCATCGGTCTCAATCTCGAATGATTGTTGCAGATCAGGTAAGGAGAGTACTGGTGCTGAGCACAAGCGATGCTTCAAATCATCAAATGCTCATTGTTGTGCCTTCCACCATGTGAACTTTTCCCTGCCACCACCCTTGGTCACTTGGTTGAGGGCCCATGCAATATGGGAGAATCCCAACATGAACCATCGATAGAAGTTGGAAAGTCCCAAGAAGATCCGAAGCTTGGTTAGTGTGGTTGGGGCTAACCAGTCACGAATGACTTGGATCTTAGCTGGATCCACATGTACCCCATGCTCATGAATAATGTAGCCCAATTATTGGACCCTGTTCATTCCAAAAAATCATTTTTCCAAGTTGGCATATAGGTTGTGCTGCTGTAGAGTGCTCAAAATCTCTTGAATATGCTGCATGTGCTCCTCCCAAGTTCTACTGAATATGAGGATGTCATACAGATATACCACCACAAAAGAGTTGGTGAAGGGTCTCAATACATCATCCATCAACCTCATGAAATTTTTTGGTGCATTTGTTAAGCCAAATGGAATGACCAACCATTCAAAGAGACCTTATTTAGATTTGAAAGTTGTTTTCTATACATCAGTCAGTTTGATGGGAACCTGGTGGTAGCCAAAATTTAGGTCAATATTGCTGAATAAATTTACCCCCTTGAGTTGGTCAAGAAGGTCATCAATTAGAGGAATTGGGTACCGATTCCTGATTGTGATTTTGTTTAATGATCTATAATCAATGCAGAGCCTCCAGGTCCCATTTTTCTTCTGCACTAGTACAATTGGTCTTCCGCAAGGGGAGGAGATGGGTCTGATGTGCCACTTTTGAAGCAATTATTGGATCTAATGCTTGATTTTGTCATTTTCCATCAATGAGTAATGATATACTGGTCCATTAGGCATAGGTGCACTGAGGGTTAGATCAATTGGATGCTTGACTTGGCAGTGCATTGGTACCCCGGTGGGTGAGGAGAAGATCTCTTTGTACTCTTCCACAATCCCATCCACTTGCTTCTGCTGCAAAGAGAGGCTCTGTATAGTGGTCACGGATGTGGTAGAGACCTTTTTCTTATTGTGAGCATAGATCTCAAAGAAGACGAACTTCTCGGTCTATGAAATGACCTTACTGCATTTCTTAGCAAAGATTAAATAAATAGTGGTAGGTGGTGTTACCTTTGGTATCCTGTAAATTTGTCTACCCAAATTAATAATAACACTGTGGGGTCTAGACTCATACATAGAATGTCACTTCCACAAATATGGTTGTCCTAAAACAACATCACAAACTTCAAGGGGAGAAATATCACAAAATACCTCGTCTTTGAAGTGCTTGATGCCGTAGGGAAAATGACAATGTTGGCTGATGCCAAGATATCTTCCTTGGTGAAGCTAGCTGATGGTGTAGGGATGTGGGTGTGGTGTCATCGACAAGTCTAGTTGCTTGATTACCTCTACTGAGATCAAGTTATTTCGACTTACGTTATCGATAATGAAATGAAGCAGAGCCCCCTTTACCCACATGTGTGAGTGAAAGAGGTGTTCCCCTTCCTCTGGTTATTTTGGTTCGCTTGGATAGAATTTGGTGGTAGAGACAATGGCACTAGGTGCGACATAAATAATCCACTTCCCTCCTTCTAGATTTGATTCAAAGTAAGAATCTGCCTCTGGCTCAGAATCTTTCAGCTCAGCTACCAATGACTACTTGGAGTAATATTCTTTAGTGTTGTGCCAATGGATTTTATGGTATTCACACCACTTTCCCGTGTCCTTCTTTGAATTCTGATTACCCTTCTTGGCTTCCGAATTGGATTGGTTGTTCTGAGAGTGGCCATATTGTCTCTGTCCCTTTTTTTGTGGGTTGGGGCCGCCTTTACCCTACTTTGGCTGTGAGGAGTTTGCAGATATAAAATCTCACCTCTTCTGCTTAAATTTCTGCTCTATATTGACAACATATCTATAAGACACACCTAATGATGCGATGTCTAGAAAGTCCATTTCTATTTGAATATATCTATGAAGACAACCGCGATATTTGAGCACCATATGTTATTCAAAATCTTTGATACCCAATTCGGTGCACATCGTATGGAAAATATTGGTGAAATCTGGTACTATCTGGTCCCTTTCCTTACGCAACGTGGTCCATCTTGTGTACTGGTCCTCATAGCTTCCAACATAGTAGTATTTTTCTTTAATGGCATCCCTAAAGGAATCCCATGTGGGGGCAATCGAAAATATTGCAGATTCCTCTATGGCCCTTTGCTTAGAGTAAGTATCCCACTAGTCCTTAACATGGGGGACGACCTTGAGGAATGAAAAAGTAATCTTTTCCCTATTGGAAAAATTGTGTACTGAAAAAATACCCTTCGAGCAGATTCAACCATTTATCTACATCATCCACATGTATCAATACTTCAAATAATGGAATATCAAAATTTAATTTTATCTTTAAGGGGGTTGCATGGCCGCTTGATTAAGGGGTTTTGGGCCCTTCATTTTTATGGATAGAAGTAGCGCATGTTATATTGCAACTCCATTTTGGAGAACAGAAGTTGCGCAAGCTATCGAGGATCTGGACAACAGACAAAAGAAAGAAATAAAAACTGGTTGGAAGGACAACACAACATCAAGATTGAGGAAAGAAGTTACAACAAGATCAAGAAGAAGAAAGAACTCTCTGGTTCTAAACCAACAAACCTAAAGATCAGATTATATATATGAGACTGATAGGATTGTAAAAGGTTGATGTTATCGTTGTTGTTGTTATTGTACGAGAGTCACTGTTGTAATGGTATATATTGTTATCATAACTAAGCTTTAGAGATCTGGGTAAGAACCAGACGATCAATGTATCAAAGTTCTGTATCAATATAGATGTAAAGGAGCAAGATACTGTAACAGTGTCTCCTAACATCCTCTGACTACTTATGTATGAGAATCAAGCTGTGAGAAGAACCTGATATGTTAATATAATTAGAGGCATAGATTTTTGATACATATTGTGTATTTAGTCTTCTGAATATATATCGAATGTTGCTATGTATTTTATTTTATGTCTGATATTCTTTGTTCCTTATGAATGGTGACAAAACTCTGTTCTCTTTATTCTTAACTAGGAGATGTACAAAACTGTTACAGGGTTAATCTTTCTTGTGCAAGACTAACATGAATCTTGATAATTCAAAGGTATGTCTAAGTATTCTCCTTACCCTTCCCCATCTTTCTTGTCTCGGTTGCGCTTTGGGTGAGACTTCTTCCCTTCTAGGAAGATGAAAATTCCAGCGCTCTAGACTACTTCGGTACCTTTTGTTGGTAACTTAAGAAGGACCCTAGTCTGATCACTTTTAAGCCAACAAAATGGTTATGTTACAAGGCCTATGTTTTAAAAGGGAACTTATGAGGAGAATGCTTCCACAGATCTATATATCTGAGATTTGACAATTGTGGGAAAGAAATTGTGATGCCTTTATATGGAAGGAAGCAGAGCTGCGAGGTAAAAGTGAGAGGGATACAAGATATTCTGCCTTTTATTCAGAAAGAATGAGTGACCAGTTTGAGATATTCTGGGTAAAATTCGCAGAAGAATTATTCCATTGGATAGATAGGCTCCAGGAATCTCCAAAATTCCAAGAACGCATCAAGAAGACCTGTACTTGGGATATTGAGAAGATCGCAAGACTTCATCAGCTCGATCACCAGATCAAGTGAGCAGTTGATTTCTGGGTTAATACGACTCTAGAGGGATTTATCATTGAATTCACGCCCGAGAATCACCAATATTTTTTATGAGTGGAAGAAATTTTCAAGAAAGGTGTGTGTGGCAGATTTTCGAGGGAAATTCCCCTATGGATCAAAGTATTATTGATGGAGGAGGGGATGATACCTATTACCTCGATTGAGATGGCAGCCTAAACACCTACGCATGGGGTAGGGTGATTTTGGGTTATGATCATGACTTGAGAGGGGGAAAGGGTTTTTTGAAAGATGGGGGAAGATCAAGAAACAGATGCAAGAAATGAGCGAGCCTTAAGGAGAGCCGCCATTGTTGGGAATTGGTGGCACAAAAATATAAATAAAGCAACGAAGAAGTTAGAGGTGTTGCAAAATGAAATCAGATCAAGAGGAATAGATGAAAGAAAGAAGGAAGAGTTGAGGAAGGTAAGAAGACAAGAAAGACTGGCCAACCTAATATTACAGTAGAGAGAAGCGTAGACAGGAAAGAGTCCCTAGATGGGTGGACAAGAGGAAGAGTATGGAGAAGTAAGGGAATAAAAATCATATCTGGACCTTGCAGGAGATCAGGAAGATTCATCCTAAATATTAGGAAACATCTGGAATCAGGCAGATAAGGTTTCTCCAGAGGAAGAAAATGAGATCCCCCAAATCAAAGAAACCCTCCCAGAAGTCAGTGAACCAACCCCGAATCACCCGTCCCCCAGGTGTCCTCTATACCTGTGGTAAATTATACATCGCCTACTTATGATAGTTCTATTATGTTGCATTTAGTTAGTCATAATCAATCTGTAAGCATAAACACCGGGAGGATATTGGGATCCCCAAGCATCTTGTAACTAGGGTCGTTAGGTTTCATTCTAATAGTAGTAGTGAGACCCATAATGGTTGGAAATATGGGAGGATCGATCACCCGATACCCATAATTATGGGGTAAAGGGGATGCATATGTAGAGCAACACTAGTTATTATATGAAGACATCTAGAGGTCCAGAGGGACTCTCGATGTAAACAAAGTTAGTAGAGTTTCATACTACCTTGAGGGGCCGTGCTCTCAAATGGTACATGAAGGCTATTGAAATAGGGGTGCTAGGACAAGTGTTCACCCTTGTCCAAGTGTGTTTGAAGTTCATCGCCGAATTCAAACTACCTCAGTTAGAGCAACAAGCTCTCTCTGAGTTGCAAGAGATTCAACAAAGGAAGGGAGAATCTACCTAGGAGTAGAGCCAAAAATTTAAAGATTATATTGGGAGGCTAGTGCATCCAATTCACGAATATCACCAGAGGGAATGGTACATCCAAGGATTACTACCTCTGACGAGAATTCCTTTATCGCAATAGAAGATAACCACATTAACAAACACATTGGAACAATCGATGAAGATCGAAGCCATGGAAGGTTATACAGGGAGTCTGAGAATGACCAGGACTCCAGTAGATGCAAATTTGTCACAACTCCAGGGAAAAATATCGACATTAACAAAAAATATCAATAATTAACCACACTAAGACTAGGATGACCTCGGGTTTGGTGCACATGATGCTACATAGAAGGGCATTTGGAAAATGAATGTTAGCGCATGAGGGGAATAAGACCTCCTCACAATCCGATGGGACCCTCTTTAGGACCAACGAGAGGAGTTGCGCAAGTATCTACGACTCCACCATTCCATACACCCGGGTTATATAATACCTTCCTCAATGCTCAAGCATTTGAGACGACTGAGTATTGTGAGATTTGTCGGATACATGGGCATGTGCCGAGGCAATGTCCTATTATGGAGAAGTACATAACTGTGCCCAATGAAATACATTGTGAATTCTGCACATCTCTGACCCATGCTACAAGTCAATGTAGAGCATTGGACGCACTTGCTTACAGATTAGACCAGACAACGTTCATAGTAAATGAAACCCCCCAAGGAACTGGAAGAGGCCAGGGAGGTGGATTTAGAGGAGGGAGAAATGGAGGTAGAGGGCCGAGAAAATGTTATAACTGCAATGACCAAATTCATTTTGCCATAGACTACCCTTACCCAAGATGACCATGGTGCTCTTATTACAGGAACAATGGCCATGCAACTGAAGATTTCCCAGAACTGATCGCGAAATGGGAAGATCGGGTTCGTCAACGAGGATATAATATCATAGGCTCAGAATTAAAAAGGGGAATTGAGGGTTAGATACCTAATATTAAAATTGTTACTCATGGGGGAGAAAAAACTAAGGCAAATACAGACAGTCAGCCCAAGATTCAGAAAGTTGTTCCCAAATATGATAGGTATGACCTTGAATTTTTATTTTTCAAAGATGCAATAGAAATATTTAATAGTATCCCCACTCTGGAGATAATAGCGAATCCTCCTAAAGTTGTGTCTCAACCTAACCTTGCGCAAGACCCTACATCACCACCATCTCTCAAAGTGTAGTCAATCTCTGGTTTCAATTATTCTTTGATTTCCTAGGGGATGACCAACTTACTGAGAAGTTGCGCAACACCCTGTACCTAATATTGGGAGATGAGGGAACCCCAGAAGCCATAATAAGGACCAACCTCTTGTTGGATTTCTAAGAGGGGGGGGGGGGGNTAAATCAATAATAGAGTAATTCAATCCCTTTTAACCACAAATGAAAGTGTTATATCAATGTAGCATTATCATCCAATAGTTGCAGAGTAAATAAACAATGAAAAAATGATAAATCATACACATACACAGTACACCAGTGTTTTTACGTGGAATTCTTTAGTGTGTTTTATGCAATTCCTCTAGGTGTCACTACTTGGAACCTCTCAGAAAAGGAGTTATAGAAAAAATGACATACCTTGTTGAATTCCGGATTATTTTAGAGAGTAACCTTGTAGAGCGTTCCCCGCACAGAATATTTGTTGTATGGATATGAAAATTGTACACATAATACTATAGACTGTACTCTAACCAACACATTTGGTCTTACTGAATTTGGATCTGTTATGAAGAAGTTATGACATTTTTACTCCAAAACACCTGTTTTAGACTAGTTTCAGGACTAGCCACAAACACTATTTTCCACGGAGTGTAACTCCAAAAATACAACGACCCACAAGGTGAAATTTGAACCAGAGATACTTGGATATGTTTCCTCAATGTCCTCCCAATTTCATAGTCTGAATCATTCTATAAAAAATGTTATTGCAAAAATGGTGAGATGACGTGTAAATAACATACCTTAGAAAGCATCATCAAAAGAATTTATCCTCCCTTGAATTTCGGCCTTCTTTACTTCACATTCCCTCTGAAATTCAACTTAGATATCCTTTGGTTACCTCAATCACCTGTAGATATTCAATATGCTCAAGTGTGATTAAAATGAGAGAGCCTTGCCTCTTATTTATACTTTCATGTAGTTTCATCAAGGGGTTACCTTTTAACCATCTTAACCCACTTTCCTTATTTTAGGGTTAACCCACTTCTAACCACTTGTCAACTTAGTAATTTATCCATTAACTTTATTATTTAAATATTTTCTTTTGTATTCACTTTGACTTATAGTACACTCATCACTTCACTTTATTATTTACCTTCTAAAATCTCTTAAACCACTTTGACTACTTTGACCTTTTGGGGCTTCTAGATGATTCATGAGGGTTCTCTAACTTCACATGGCCATAACTCTCTAACCGTGAGGAGTTATGTGACGTTCCAAATACCACTGGAAATGGAATGACATGTACTATCCATATAGAATAGTCTTTCCTGCAAATATATCAAAACTCATACCATTATCCATCAAACAAACTTGGGTCCATTACTCAAACTTGGGTTCTCCAACTTCTCATGGCCATAAATATCTAACCGTGAGGATTTAGGTGAAATTACACATACCACCAGAAATGGAATGACATGTACTATCCATCTAGAATAGTCTTACCTTCAAATATATTAAAACTCATACCATTATACATGACACAACCTTGGGTCCATTACCCAAACCTTTGTGCTACAAGAATTCACTACCGAACTTTATCCAAGGGTTGACATCAATCACTAAGGGTTGAAATCAATCTACAATATCACTCTCCAATGGTTGACATCAATGACAACCAACAATCCATACCAACTCTCCATCAACCTAAGCCAACTGTCTGACAATCTCCCCCCTTTGGCATTGATGGAAACACCAACATTGATGGCAACACTTAGTCATGATAACATTCATGCTTATACTCCTCATCAATGTTTCTATCTCTCCCCCTTTGACATCAATGGAAAACGTCTCTTTCCATATGGGGCTGCTCCCCCTAACTAAACTATCTGTGGGGATACTCCCCCTGACTGAACTCTTCCTGAAACTGATCTCCCAACCTAAAATGTCCTCTTTATGGTGCTTCCTCGTGTAGATCTAAGACATATAAGATAAGCATTCAAAATCATTCATTTGGAAGTAGAAATTACTCCATGTCTCTGGCGAAGATTCTCAAGGGCTTCTCTTGGAAGCGATTTTGTAAAGATGTCTGCCACTTGTTCTTTTGTGCCCACATATTCAACTATGATGTTCTTCTCTGCAACTTATTCTCGTAGAAAGTGATACTTTATTGGAATGTGCTTCGTCTTGGAGTGCATCACCGGGTTCTTTGAGATACTGATGGCACTTGTATTATCACAATATATTGGAATGGGATCATCATACTCAACCTGTATATCTGTCAGAGTTTGTTTCATCCATAGAACCTATGTACAACATGCTGCTGCTGCAATATACTCTGCCTTGACTGTAGATAATGATAATGATAATTGTTTCTTGCTTAACCATGATACTAAACACTCACCCAAGTAGAACGTTGCTCCACTAGTGCTTCGTTCGTCATCAATGCAACCTACCCTATCTGCATCTGTGTAGGCAATAAGTGATAGATCCTTTCCTTTTGGATACCATAATCCAAAATCTTTTGTTCCTTTAAGATATTTGAAAATCCTCTTCACTACTAATACATGTGATTCCTTTGGTGCTGCTTGAAATCATGCCACCTATCCAAATGCTTGCATTACATATGGTCTGGATGTTGTCACATATAGTAAGCTACCAATCATTGACCTGTATTGCCTCTAGTCTATAGACTTTGAATCATCATCTTTTCTCAACTTGCAATTGGTTTGCATAGGAGTGGTAACTAGTTTGCAATCTTCCATTCCGAACCTCTTTAGCATTTCTCTGATATACTTAGTTTGAGAAATAAAAATTCCTTGGTTGCTTTGAAATATCTAAAGACCCAAAAAGAAGGATAGTTCTCCAAGTAATGACATTTCAATTTCATTCTGCATATCCTTTGCAAATTTTTGGCTTAACCTATCATTAGTACTTCCAAAACAATATCATCAACATAAATTTCAATTAATAAAATACTACCTTGAGTTACCTTAATGTAGATGTTGTTGTCTGTGCTTCCTTTCCATAGTTCATAGGGAGTTTTGTCATTGTTGTTTCTGAGAATTACTCTGTTTTGAATGTGAACTGTTTTATGCATTTCATGTTTCCAAAAAATATCTATCAATTTGGAATCCATTAGCATTGTTCGAGCCATTTCCTGTGTAATTATCATCCATTATGATAATGTTCCTTTGTTTCTGAACCACTCTCTGAACCAATCTATGAATCCATGCTCTTGTCCGCTGTCATATATCTGTCCAAACCTGCTAAGTGTTCTTACGAATCCATCTCTGTCCATACTGTCCAAGACTCTACTTGCGCAACTGTCCACAATGCTGACCCATTTATCACTATACTATCATGAAGTCTTGATTAATCTATCAAACTGTACTTCTGCTAATTGACGGATCTAGATCTTTCTTCTCAAACTTTGCAAGATGCTTGAAGGATGGTTCTTTGGTCTGTCACAACTATCGCATAGAATCCCCCTGTCTAATATTCATATTACCTGGGAGTCTCTAATCCGGATGGCTCAAAACAATTCCTGCTCTGATGTGTATTCATCATCATCTTCATTGGTAGATTCATCATCTCTCTGAGCTCTGACTTCTTTCTTTCTGTCTGTGGATTCATCTTTCACTACAATGCCTGAAAGTACAATCTCTTGAACTTGTTCCTTATTTACCTGCCCTTCTTTTCTTTCAGTTATTTTCCAAACCTTTCTATATTTGACATCTTTCTTTTTCTCTGTATAATTTTCTTCATCTCATTTTATTTCCAATATTGCGATCTCTGGGACCTGTTCTTTGTTCACCTTTTCTTCGTGTTTTCTTATCCATACTTTCTTATATATGATATCAGTGTTCTCTTTCATGGAAGTATCGATCATGCTTTTACAATCACTAGATATGTGTCTATAGTTATGACATTTGTAACATTCAATGTTACATGGGGCCACATAGGCATTTCTTGCATGAAAATTTTTATAATCCCTGCAATCTGCAACCTTATGTCCAAAATTAGTACAATAAAAACAATGACCATAAAAGAAATTTTCATACCTGGGAGTGAATGATATTCTTTTTAGTGTAGTCCTTCTGAAATTCTGCCTTGACTGATCATGATCATGATTGAAGCTTCTTTGTGGCTTGAACATGCATGGTTTTCTTGAAGATGTATCTTTATTAGTTTTCTTAGATTCTGGTTGACCATGATTCCTTCCTTTGAGTACTTCTGCATAACTCTTTCTATTTTCTTCATTCTTATTTTCTAGCAACCTAGAATGCTTCTCTTCATTCTCTACAACTGATGTGGATGTTTCTGTCTCTTCAACGTTCTTGTTGAGCTTGACGATTTTGACTCTTAGTGTGACAACTTCTTCTTCAATATTCTCAACCTCTTCTTCTTTCTTCATTATTTGAGACTTCATGACCTCTTTTGTTCTCTTTGCTTCTTCAAGTTGGATTTTCAATGTAATTATTTCTTCTTTGAGTCTTCTCTCTTCTTGACCAAACTCGTCCTCAAGTTGGTTTAAGTCATCGATTCTTTCCTTGAGATGATCCATCAATAACTTTTCTCTCTTTTCTGCTTCTTCCTTCTATGCTGCTATGTTATCTTCTAAACATTTCTTTTGATATTCTAGAGTTTCTTCAATTCTTCTGGCCTCTTCTAGTTGAGTTCTTAAATTCTTGATGACCTGTTGATATTTTTTGGAACCTTGAACACTTTCCTTTTTCTTCATCAATTATTTCTTGGATGAATTGTTTTCTTCTCTTTCTTTCTTTAGATATTCAATTGCACTGATCAATTTTTCTCTGTAATCAACTTTTGCTTCTTCATACTCTTCCTCTTCTGAATCTGTCTGACATTATGAGCATCTTTATTCTTATTCTGTACATGCATCTTCTTTGGCATTTTCTGATTCTGTGATGGGTGAAGAATATACATTATGTAACTTATCCCAAATTTCTTTGGTTGATGAACATTTACCAACCTTTTCTCTTACCAGATTAGGTAATCCTTCCCAGATGAAATCCATTGCTATTTTGTTATTCTTCTTCAATTCCTTCTTGGATGTAGTCTTTGGCCTTTTTGAACTATCATATCCTATAACAACTGGTATCCAAATATAATGTCCCTGTGCCTGTAAAAATACTTTCGTCCTTCTCCTCCACATATCATACTTTAATCCATTCCGACCATTAAACATTGGTACTCCATTCTCAAAATACTCCATGATCTCCTTTCAATGGTTAAACTGTTTCCTGAAGGAACCTGCTCTGATTCCAATTGTTGGATTACTGAGAGGGGGAGGTGAATCAATAATAGAGTAATTCAATCCCTTTTAACCACAAATTCAAGTTTTATATCAATGTAGCATTATCATCAAATAGTTGGAAAGTAAATAAACAATGAACAAATGAGCAATCATACACATACACAGTACACTAGTGTTTTTACGTGGAAACCCAAAGCGGGAGAAAACCATAGAATGCTTTTTATTATATTTCTTTAAGAATTACATTCATTGGAAGCACCAACTTCCTTTGTTTTCCAGCTGCAACTGGAAGGAGGCTCCAACCCCCTAGTTGTTACACATTATTTTCATCATCCCTATGATCGTTAATGATATAAACCTATCTATTTCCTTTAGAGGGGTAAGTGGCCTGAGTTCCTAAAGAGAGAAGGGAGAAAAACTTTTCCTGAGAAAAGAAGTTGCATTTTCCTATGTAAAAACCTTATAAAAAAGGAAGTTCGCAGGTTGCTATATAGGCAGGGTGCGAGAATGACCCATTCTCGCAGGTTTCATTATAGCTAGGGTGCGAGGTGTTTGCAGGTTTCTCTATAGCTAGGGTGCGAGAATGCCTTCATGTGGGAAAAATGAGCGTTTTCTCGAATCTTCTAGAAGGAGAAACTTCTATGGTGAGGTGGCATCCGAATGGTTTGGATCTTACTCGCTTTCATGATTTAGTGGGATCATCCTAACCTCCTCACCTTATCCTCTTCAACTTATAAAAGGAGAGGAGTTCTCATGGAGAAAGTTAGCTTGAGTTAGCTTTGTTGGTTCTTGAGCTTGTTAGCTTTGGTTGGCTTGGAATTATTAGCTTGGTTAGAGTGGCTTTGAGATTTGCTTTGTCAAGATAGATTGTGAATATCATCAGATCTATGCTCTCATAATTCTTGGAGTCAAAGTGTGTGGGGAACGAAGGACAGTTGGAAGGGACCTTACGACATCAAGACCATGGTTGTAATCTCTCTTTCACATTTAATATGATATAGTAATATGATTCTTTCCTATAAAGCTTGTTGTGTTTTATTGTATGATTCCTTGATCACATACATAGGTTTTTATTGAGTTTATGCTATTGCTATCACTTTGGTT